>DF239851.1:34337-68568 GCA_000507305.1 Breviolum minutum Mf 1.05b.01
CTAGTTAGTCAGTTGGTCAATGTTTTTGCTTTGACATCCGTCACTCACAGCAATCAATCTCTCCTATACGTTTCCTATTCTTGAAACTTCCGCCACCGCCTTGTGCGGTACTACTGGTATAATCTAAAAACGAATGCATTTTTTTAAGTTGATACCTCTCTCTCTCTCTTTCGAGCACTAAAAAATATACGTATACATTCGGTAAAACATTTGTATATGAAGTATATGTAGATATGTTTCTTCCTGTCTCGAAAAGCTTCTGGTTCAGGATCTGTTTAAAAACTAAAATTTACACACAAATACATGCCTTGTAAATCCTTGTTTGCGTAGATTTACATCTTTAAGAATAGGTTGCTTGGTGCGTTGCAAGAACGATTGACATTGCTAAGTTCCAGCGGGACACCCTAGCATGCCCTCTTCCTCAATCAGTCATGGTTCAGTGAAACATATTGAAACCTGTCTTTACATCAAGACTTCCTGGGCAATAATGCTTTGTCGAAGCCTGGGCATGCTTTGACTAGTTATATGCTAGTTACCTCCTGGCTAATGGAATTTGTCATGTTGGAATATGTTTGCAACGATCCGTTTTTTGACAGGATGAAATTCCTGCCAAACAGTCACTCCACTGCGGCTTGTCACCAAGATGCAATGTAATGTTAACCATATCAACATTACATCCACCAAAGAAACAAAGAACCAAACACAACTAAAGATCTATCTGATATCTCAGTTTCTATCAACAGAATGGTCCATGTGACAAATCTGTTTTTTGTTGCTCGAAGTTGGTCAACAACGTCTAAACCACACATCTTCCATGATGCTGGCTCCGTCACCGCAGCGAAGACACGCCCCGCTGGCCTCGACTTTGAGAATTTGCATGATATATGTGTCTCCTCTGTAGCCTGCACAACCCTACTTAGGGAAGGGAGAGCATACATATCATACGATGAGCACCCGAAATAAGAACAATTGACTTCAAACAGTAGTACGGTAAAACCAAAGCACCTGGTTTTCCCATCTACCACGTGCTGGTCGGCTGTAGGATTTGTGCGTCCCAAATCCAGGACCTGACGGCTAAGGCCTGTTTTGAACAGGGGAACCCTGCAGGTGCCAAAACGCACTTCTGAGTATCAGCAACTTTGGCTGTTTTGGAGGATCCTTGGCAAAACGCAGGTATAGAGCAACGTCTGATGGAAAAAACTCTGATTGTTTTACAAGGGCATCACATCTGATAACTTTTTGATGACCGTAAACGTATGGTTCATGAGCTTGAACGGAATCTTTTTGCAAAAAAGAACCTTATTGAAAGAGAAACAAAGACATTTTCACATCATGTTTTGGCATTTTTAATGTCATGTGCTGCTGTATACTTCTCCATTTCTCAGGTACCAGGATGTCGGATCTTTTTCCCTGAGCCTTTGGCCCCAGGCTCGGATGAGTATTGCAGTTGGTTGGTAAAACCTGCCTTCGGGACTATATAAAGAATAACCCATCTAATGGCAGGTGGGTACTAACTCAAATCCACATACCAACCTGTGGGTTAAATTTAAACAACCACGTCCTAGCAGAGTTTAAGGAATCTTCAGGTAAGGTGCATAGGCAGCTCCTGTACGGGAGATTCCAGCTAGAGGCACAAACGGTACTTGAACTCCCATCTGCCACCACCTGAGTGCAGCTTTCAAATGCCCAAGTGCCCTTTTTCAGAGGGTTTTTTGAAGTCTAGACCAGGAATTATTTCAGCTCACTTGGAATAAATTTGAACTGGTGTTTGAACTGATACTGTAATAACTTGAACCAAAACCCCCTATACCCCCCTTGGATTCTACTATATGGCCTCAGCAAGGCAAGGACATATGATATATCTACATAAAAGAACTATGGGCAAAAACTTCAGTTATATACAACAACTTGGAGCCCAAATTCTTGAAAAATGCCATGTTTTCCAGTTTCTGAGGCCATTGGCATTTGGACGGAGAGCACCTCCTGCCGGCACACCGGGGTTTTCCATTTGAGAACTGGAAAATCAGAATCTCATGGGAATATTTATGAACAAGTCAATACATAAGCCTACTTAGGGAGTTCTTGGCCCATGCTTATTCACCACTTATTACCTTTCTAAAGCCGTATGATCATCATAAGTACTGCTGAATCCTGCTGTAATGGGTCAATTTTTCGACTTGGGAGTTTGGGAGCCTTCTTCTATCTTTTTGCACGAATAGGCTTAGGGTTTACTCACTGCTTTCGGTCGTGTCTCACGCAACAGCATCCAACTCTGCGCCTGGCAAGCTGCAAAAATGTCTTTGTCTGCCGTCTGCCTAAGGTCAGCTTGGCCCCCCACTCCGTGCTTCACAAAATTTCTGTTCTATATAGTAATCTAGGCCCGAAATTATTTATAAATAAACATTTATAAACAGCCCCCCTGGCAAGTTACCGGTGGAACCGTAACCCTCCATATAATGGAGGTCATTTTTACGGACTGCTTCCGGATCATGGGACTTTCAGCTCCTAGTTTTCCACGTTCATTTTGCACAGTGGACCGCAAGTGAAAGGATGCGGGGCTACGTAGGCTCCTAGCCACCAGCTGTAGAAATCCTTCAGCATCTCTTGACCTTGCTGCAAAGCATTTTGGGATGGAAGCTGCGTTGATCTATTATTTTGAGTTTTGGATGTACCTTTGACATGATGAACCTTGGGCCCACCAAAAGCCACCTGTATATATGCCATATGCATATTCCAATCAATTCTTATATGCATGTAGTGTCTTGTGATTTCATGATGTTCACGATTGTCTTTCTGTGATTTTCATTGATTCTCAGGATCCAACGAGCTCAACATGCTTTTGGACATACGACACGACAAATGATTAGAACGAATGACATCATTCTCCAAGTCCAACATTGGGCCGCCGACGCCAAGCCTCAGACACGTCAGCCAAGAATGCCATGCCAAACCTTAGTCATATCCATTGCTTTAACTGATCTGCCCGAAGAATTTGCAAACCATCTCTCTTTTACGGGCTGCAAATACAATGACTTCGTTTAGACCACTGATATCCGAAGATACTGATGGCAGAATGGCTGTTACTCTTCTGTACAGTGCTTCCTTCAAATGGCACTTGGAGGCCCCAGCACATGAAGAGCTGGAATTGTATCCTGCTTCATGGGCAAAGCAATCCGCTGAAAGATCCGATCGAAGCGTTTATTTTAACTGAGTCAACAAGTCGACTGGCGCCAAATGAGGTGCAAATTTAGGTGATGTACGTTGACATGCTATCTAGCAAGATTAGACGTGAAGCTGAAGCAGGAATCTCCACCATGCCTGGACTTTTCCTTGTAAGCCACGCCCTCATTTGGGCAAGCATCTTGAACAAAATGTTTCAAGGATGGGGCATTGGTTGCATTTCAAACGAAGGTAAATTTAAGATTCCAACTTCGCAGCAACCAGCAAAAGACCGCCAGATTGGTGCAAAGGAAAACGTCAGGATTTGCAGCCCTCGGGTGCCTTGTAGAAAGAGCAAAATCTGGTAGGAACTCTGTGTCTGACACTTCCGATGCAAGAAAAACATAGAAAAACCAGGACAAAACATGGCTACCCTTTCTCCCATAATCATGGAAATGGAGAATCACCCTATATAAATGAAAGGAAACTAATATTGGAGGGACCCATTTTCCACTTCCATGATTATGGGAGGAAGGGTAAGCATCTAAGTTCAAAACAAAAGGATTTCAATTTGGGGAAAATGAGGGTTGAGGTCATGGCGGATGATTTAACAAGGTCTGACCTCAGATTTGCAGTGGATGCTGGATGCTTACCTTCACTTTGCCTCAAATTTTCATCTCCTCCACCAATGCTTTCATGTGAACGGTATAAACAAAAAATACCAATTATGGGCACAAACGTGCACGACCCCCACCCCCCAAAAACCATGTCCTTTTTGCTCACATTCGGGACTGCACGCGAAGTTGGCTGGAAAGAAGTGGTGAAACTTCAATCATCTGCGTATTCATTTTCTTCTCCATCTTGATCATCAAGACTTGATCTGTCAGACCTATCCGCAACCTGCGGGGTCAAAGTGTCTCATCAAAATGTCTACCAGCTGGACAGAGTGTTGATGGAAGAAATCCTGCACCACCTGTTATCGATGAAAACCTATGAAAAAAGGGATATTCTCCAGATCAACTGGTGCAGGATTTCTTCCATCAACAGTATTCAGACATTTTTGATACGTTCCTTCAACATCATCTTCACTTTTCCCATCTCCAAAACGTTTCAAACAAGTTGGGGCTGTGATAGCATCAACTAGCATCAGAGCATCAGGAAAGCCAAATCAAGTGGTCAACCAACACCCACGAATACATTCTTTGTATACTTTCTATCCTTGGGTGTTTGGATTCCGATTCTCTTGTTGCAAACTTGAGAGTCCAAACACCAAAGTGCAAGAGATCCCATTGTGAGACATGTCCATCATGCCTAAAGGTGCCTTTGAAAACGAGCATTCCAAGATAACGACCGCTGACGGACGAAAATCAAGCACCCGTTGAGATGTTGCCATATGCATTCATGTGAAAAAATATAAATATTATATATCAAATGTTATATATAATATATTGCATATATTAAATATTATATATTTTCTATATATTCTATATATTCTTTATTCTATATATTCTTCATTATATATTTTATATATGACATATATTACATATATAATAAATATTATACATATTATAAATATATTATGTATATTACATACATTATATATATAATATATATATATATTATGTATGTTATATACACTATATATATATATTATATCATATAATACCATATAATATGCTTTCCAGATCGACCCAGCCATGATTTCTACCATCAACAGTACCAATATGTACCAATGACTCTCATGTCTCGGAAGATCGCCTTGAACAACAACTGTCAATCTAACCCTTCGAAGTCTGAAGGTTGTGAACATAATGCCAAAGTCCCAACCACGTTGGGAAACATCAAATATACATGGATACCATCAATGACTCAATGACCATCCACTTTCACCCATTTCCAATTCACTGTAAGACACTTCCACAGCTTTCCTTCCGGACGACCTCGTTATGGCGTTGTGAAACTTGCTCCCTATCTGGCCTTTCTGAGATCCAAATCCTGACCACGGTTGACAATGGTTTTATGGGAAAGGTCCAATATACGCTTGTTGTTTGATGTGATTGTCATACTTCATGGCACTTCATGGGTATTTATTCCCAAGATCTGATCTTCATGGACCTTGGTTTATGTTGGGGCAGTACCACTTTTTGAAGAGATACTTGAAATCATTCTCTTCTTTCCATCAAAAAAACCTTTCTTGCGACTAGCACTTGGATGCAATTTCATACTAATCAAACTCAGGGCTGAAACTAGTCCCACATTCTTTGACAGCATTAATGGCGAATATCGAGGGAAACGATTCATGTAAGTAATCAACTTGTGGTAGTGAAATAGACCCATCGAAAGTCAAGGGTACTGATACTTACAAATACTGTAATCCAACAAGAATGACATTTGGACACTGGCACTGATGCATCCCAGTCTGGGCCTGCCATCACCATAAACAGTTGATGCCACTACAAAGACCTGTGCGTCCTGCACGGGGGATTTGTTGCAGGGACCCATTGGAAATCCCACAAATATGTCATGCTTTTCAATTATCAACTTGTGTAGATGAATCTGTGTCCAGCTCTCAGGCATGGAAAATACCATTCCAACATTTTCCTTTTGTTTAACTAAACCCCACAGATTCCATTTCCAAACCAAAAACAACATATCTTAAAAAAAAACCTCTTGGACTCCTCGCATCTCTTTTTTCCGGTTGTCATGTTCAAATTTTTGTAGACGAAAAAAAACATATACGCCAACAAAAACTAATATGAAGAAAATCATGTGAAGATGATTCTCCAAAATGTCCACCGGTTTTTACCCCAAAATTGACCTTGGGCACACCAAAGGGAACGACGATCTCCTCATGGTGTCCTTTTCCAAGGGATTTTTTTGTTTGGGGGCAGTGAAAGGTAGTAACATGCAGAAATACCAAATGGTTGTCTGGTTGAAAAATTTGGGACCCTAAAAATGACGAACAAGAGTTATAAATATTCAACTGAAATAAATTGAAATGGTATGGAATGGATTGAATTGGTTGATTGTAGGCACGAAAATTGTTGGCAAATTGGACTACTGAATTTTGAGACAGACCTACAGGGTGGAAATCAGAATCCGAATCAATTCAAAGTTCAACTACTTCACCTTCAGCAATACAGCGCTAAACATTGCAACACAACATTGTCTACAACTTGCGGAGATTCCGGATCCCATTGATTATCACTGATGCTGCCACGAAAAACAAATACAGGAATCACGCCGGGAGGCATGGCTTGGAAAGAAAATGCATGGTACCCCGAGGTGGGTACCTCTTCAATTTCATCTTCAAAAAACATACATAGGTACCCTTCCCCATTGCCTGGAAACAGCCCCAGGATAAAGGCTGAGTCGATTTGTGAAGTTACCCTGAACTAGTACATTGTTTAATGATGTTGTTGGAGTAGTTCATTGTAGAGCATTGTAGTGTATATAATATGCAGAAATTCTTAGTTCGGGGCGTGCTAGGCTGCTAATAAAACTTCTTCACCCAAACCTGTTGACTTTGACCTTTTCTCACGTTCGACAGTCACCCCTCCTGGCAGAAGGACACGCATCTCTCCAGTCCCGGAGATCAAGATGCCAATGGTCAGTATGTCCAGACTTTGGTCCAGCACAAAATCCAACACCTCTCCTCCTGAGCGTTTCCAAATGCACCATCCGATTCCGATGGAATTTGCAAACAAAGCCAAAGGATAATCACCACCATCATTATATAATCAAGAAAAGATCTTGAAGCGGACGGACTTTCCCATGTTTTTTGACCTTTTGAGGTCTTTGTACATGGTGCCTCAGTGCACTATGTACAGTGCAGAGTTTATAGGGCCTCAGAGCTTTGCAAGTGAATTTCATCGGAGACTTCTGATGAACCATGGACTAGACAAAAATAACGCATTCTTCCTAGGAAGATTGGTAAGCCCTGCTCTCTGGATGTTGCAATGCATGTCCCATGCAAATTGCTTTCCCCTACAGGATCCACTATCCACTTCCCCTGTGAACCCTCTTCTCAACTAAGCGACCCAGGTCGCGCGTGGGACAAACAACACCATTGTGGTAGCCCACAAGCCTATGATCAGTTGCTCTGCCAAAACACAAGGCCCAGGAGTTCTCATCCTGGACGACAGACCGTGACAAAGGCGGAACAATGTTTGCAAATCTGATACGAATAGATGTAGCACAATTTGAACACAGAAACTCAGGGCTGTGCCTGGCCAAAGAGATGTGAATAGCAGGTCGCTGCCAACTTACAACTGCTGGTGCCAACCCCCAACGAAGCATGAGTGCCTATACTCATACTCCTGAACGTCAGAGATTGCGCCAATGGTATAAGTGTTGGATGGACAAAAAGGTGACCGGAGCGTGGATTGGGAAGATCATGAAGGCCGTTTGACACAAAATACAGCATTGAGGCTGAATTGAGAAAACTGAAAGACTGTCATGGAGGGTACCAGCATACCATGGACCGCAGCTGAATCATCTTAACTACTGCTTCCGTGATTTGGGCCATGGTTTTCAAACACAATCATATGCTACACAATGCATAAGAGTTCCCAGATCATTTGTGATGTGACACGTTCGTGATCTACGAATCTACATCTTATGTTCAGCTTCTTATGTTTGCAAGCTCCGGAGTCCTGAAACTGACGTAGCATCGTGTCTCTCGTGGCAGAAAAGCACGCGCTCTCACTCCATCGGTAGTGGCGGCTGTTTGGCCGCGCTGAAACAAGTGTCCTGAAAAGTCTCATTTTGGACGGTTTCTACACAGCGGGACCTTTCTAACGAAAGATTCATAGAAGCAGATAGAACCAAATAGAATCAGATGGATAGTCTAGTCAGATAGATACAATAGACAAAGCAAGCATTATAGAAGAGACGAACAAGATAGACATGATAGCTGAATGAGAATGAATGGACGAAACCATTGATGAGTTCATGATTTTTCCATGACTGAAAGAACGATTGTCTGAATGAAAAAACCGACTCCCTGCAACGAATCTATGGTTATTTCCATGACTGGGGAACTGTTGTAATGAATAGTATCTGAATAGCCTCCAAACCTGACAACTTAGTAGCTGGTTCAGGACACCCTTCACAGCTGTCCTTCGTTTTGAATCTCGCAGCCATTGGACTCCGAGCAAAAGCCCCAGACGAAGCAATGATGCCAACTATCCAAGACTGTCACCTGGCAGAGTGTGGGAAAAGAAACCACGGTGGCCGTGAAAGGAATATATGATATATCATGTGGGAAACAGGAGATGCCTATGAAAAAAAGCCCAAGTGAAAGGAATCTCCCAAGGACCCTCATGTCCATTTTGGCTTCAGGTAGTGGCCACCCACAGCAGGCAACCATGGAAGAACCCTGCTTTACGTAACTCCCTACGTTGGAAAAATACCCTGATCCCTCAAACGTTCATGGTTCAGCATTTTTTCCCCTTTAGGCAGCAAAATGCTTGCAACAGCATCCAAAAGAAGACTGTTACGCAATTAAACCATCCCCGATTCAAAGCACCAGTCTGACGCCCCGAGAAAAAACATGCAAACAACACAATAAAAACAGGAACAACTGCCAAAATGACTTTACATACAATTGGTCTATATAATGAACCCCTGGAGGGTGACAAAATAATCCCAACTCTTTGAAACAAAAAAATCCTGATGCATTTCCACAAATCCCCAACTTTTGCTTGAAGAAGTTGGAAATTGACACTACTTGCCAATGCCTGGGAAAAATATCTCCACTTTTATCCGAATCCCAGCCTCCACTAAGGCACCTTTAACACCTCCTATTTTTTCGAAAGACATCTCTTCCTCGAGAATGGAGGTGCCAAGTACGAACATGTAGATTCCTTTGGCATCTTTGCCAATGGAATGTAATGATGTCCTAGCAGAGATCGGTTTTAAAAGAGAGCAAGTTTGAAAAAAACAGTTGGTAAAAATATGTAAACATGTTGATTCTGTTCATATTATCTTTGCTTTGGCAGTACCAAAAAAAGAGGAAGCTCGTCACAACATCCATTTTCGTCTGTTCTCGTAACGTGCACCAGTGAGTTATTGCACGACACATACGCGTTTTACAAGCACATTACCTACACTCACCTGCCCAGTCACTCGACACACAGCTTCTGGAAGATTTCTATCCCCAAAAAATGTCGTGTAACGTCAATATCATCCAAAGTGGCGACATCCTCTCCTCAATGCAGCAGGTATCACCTCCTTCATGGTCACTGGACATGTGACAAGGACATCGCCACTGGGTCCCACAATCTCCACCTGCACTGTTTCCATTCCATCCTCCAGATCCATGGACCCCATCTTGGAAAGCGGGCACGGCCCCCTTCCCCCAAAGAGTCAAACAAGGGGTCTCTGCATGGATTTTCTATTGCGCATGACGTGACTTCACATCCTTAGCGAGATTGAAGCAAAGAAACCTCCTACTGGCTTGTGCATGCAGTTGGCTAGTTACGTATTCTATGCAAGGGAGCTTTTCCGCATGGCTCTGAATTATCAATACCCATCTTCTTAGACATCCTTATTCCATAAACACAAGCTAGCTCTATGCAATATAGCGTATTTTAGAGCATTTCACAATACCTTCAATGCATATTGGTTGTTCCTCATGTGCTGAAGATACAGGTTTGTGAAGGCCTGAGCCAAAAACATCAACGCCAAATCTCACGTGCTGGCGACAGCCCTACACCATCGGAAGCGAACGACGCTGAGGCTAGTCACGGAGGTCATCAGCTTCTGCATCTGGGGTTCCTAGGTATACCCAAGAGTGTCATGCAAGTGTACATGCAAAACCAAGTCTTGATATTTTTTGGGGGTTCATCCAACACCGACTATCCGAACCAACCATGAGGTTTGATTTTTTTTGCCCCTTTGTGGTGACCGGTTATCCTGAAACATCTCCAGTTGACAACCCTGAGGAATTTTAGATCGGAGATCCCCCAGAACTTGGTCTCCAATACCATGGGAACGATGTGCCCAGCTCTTCACGAAATGGTGACTGGCATCCAACCTGAGCTGAAGCCAAAAAATGATTTTTGATGGATGTTGTAGCTGGTATTTTTGATGTATTTTGACTACCAGCCGGCCTTGCTTGATCTTATAAGGTAGCGATTCTGATGAACGTTTAAGTGGTTGATAATGACGAAATATCATATGATAGGCATTAGGTTTTAGGTCAGGCAAAATTTTGAGGTGACCTGCAAGTTGGAAGGCTCATCGAATCGTAGCTGAGCTAGGACACTTTAAGATTCTTGAAGCGCTGCATAGCAAAAGTCGCAACCTTCCACAGTAATCTATGGAAAACTTGGGCATCGACAAGCATCCACCTGGCATGCTGTCACCTGGGGAATGAAATTTTGGTACATCTTGGTTCTGCTAAGGTAGCTGGTTGGTTTGTGGACCCAAAGTTCAAAGAAGAAATGTATATCTGCACATGCCACACTCCGTCATGTTCGTACAATTCTAAGTTCCAAGCACAAATAGTAGCCTGCAAAGGGGGAAGTGAGGCATAATGCAGCGATGCTGCTACTGCTGCGCTGGTAGGTAACCCGCAAATATCGTCAAATACCATTCAAATACCACATCCAGGGTCCAGGGGCAAGTGCAGCAATGCTCTCTTTTTCCATTTTCACAAGCGTGAGGCATTTAGGGAAATGGGCTCTTCACGAAAACGTGTTGCAAGGAGCCAGTCATTAACAATTCCCAGAGTTAAGCCCCATAAAATGAAGTGCCGCCGCGCAGTGGCCTACAGCAAATGATGCTGCGAAGGTGAGGTGCACTAGTGAATAATGCCAGCACTCTACTTCATTCATATCCTTTTATATAATC
This sequence comes from Breviolum minutum Mf 1.05b.01, assembly GCA_000507305.1. NCBI lineage: Eukaryota > Dinophyceae > Suessiales > Symbiodiniaceae > Breviolum > Breviolum minutum. The sequence goes on from DF239851.1 coordinate 45,354, forward strand.
AGATGCTCGTCACAAAACTCATCAATCTCTATTGAAACTCGCACAGCCCACCTCGTCCATATTTTCGGACACATGAAGCTCGCGCACTGGCAGGCATATGGACCTTGGATGATTCACATTCATTTCTATACCATGGTGGGTCTGGGCGATGGTCATCCAGTATCGCGGACTAATCTTGGCAACAGCACACTACAACAGGCATCTTCTAATTTCTATCTGTATGGATGTTAATCCAAAAAATGCAATTCATAAAACTAAAGGTGCCAAAACCGATGCTTTAAGTAGCTTGCGAGGTACGACAAAAATCTGAGGTCTGAAAGTGCTATTTCAGTTGGCATGGCTTCCAAGATCATGAACTGAGAGACGGCTCTTCATGAGGGACTCCCTAAGGTTATATTGAGAAGGTACCTCAAATCAGTTCCTACATTATAGGCCGTATAGAAACACCCGCAAGTTGAGTTTGTTCCATGAACAAACTAGTCGATGACATGTGCAGTTCGAATGTGATATAAGTACTCAATGTGTGCATAACACAATATACAGTACTGTACGCATAAGTTAGCGTATTTAGCGGGTATTTCACAAACAACTGATTGGAGCAAGCGCTTTGCGTATGGAAATGTTAAGGCAATTGCAGTCAACACAACTATCTAAGAACATGTGGGCAAAAAACAACAACATGAGAAAGGCATTCAAAGTGCCTAAGCACGGAGAGTCAATTGGAAACGGTAAACAAGTAGGACTTCCAAGCCACGGAAAGCCATCCCAAATCTCACCACTGGGGCCATGCATAGCTGACCACCGCAAGGGCCTGGGATGGTTAAAATATGTTAAAATGTGCAAAGTGGAGGAAATCACCGCAGTAAATCACTCATTTTATCATGATGGTGATTATGATAATGAGGATGAGATAGTGATAACAATGACAATGCTGATACTGACACTGGGGAGTGCACTACTTCGACATCCACATTAATATCAAGATCAACATCAGCACCAGCAATACCAACAACACCAGCTGCTGCGCTGCAACATATGTTCTATTTCTTGACAATTTCTTTATAAAATAGCACATCCAAACTTGTTCTTGCCAAGGGACTGTGCATCACCCAGCAGAACTTTCAAAGGCGTCCAGCCGCATGCTGCAACTTCGCTTGCCTCGCGACGCTTGGATCTTGATTTGTGGACCCTTAGGAGAGATGTTTTCCTGGCACCTCCTCCCTGCACAAGGCGAAAACGTTCTCCCTATGAATTCATCGTTTCATTCCAATTTCAAGCTTTTTCAGTCTCTTTTGGGCCTTTCTTCGAACCTTCTGCCCTCACCTTCCGCCCCCCCCCCAGGACCTGCAAATGCTTGGGGTTCTGTTGTTGGAGCTGCTGATAGACGCGACAGGCCACCACTAATGTACCCCGGCGACGAAGCACGGAGCGCTCCGCGACGCCTGAGTTCACCAGTTGAGGTTGGTACTTTATCTCATCATTTACAAGGTTTCCAAAACATCCCAGGTGGTTGGGAATGGGATTTCTGAACCATCAACAATATGATATATGATATGGTTTGAATACTTACTACAATCTTTCAAGACATATGTTTATGAATTTCTTAGCGTTCTTAGTATCTATCTAAATGACAAGGATGAGAAAATATGTGTAGGCACATTACATGACATTTGAAACTAATCATTGGTCTAGTAGGGCCATCAACTTAATCACTTGTTGGGAGCTGCACCTTCTGCAGGATAACACCCTGACCCTTGCGGCTTTGCAATCTAAAGCAACTTATACAAAACAAGTCACTGCCCAAGTATCGATATGCTCCCGGGTCATCCTTAAAGCAAGCATCAAGTGATGGCAAAAGAAACATGCTTACTCAGCAATTGAACCTGTAACCTTCTTTGGGCATAGCCCCCCCAGGAAACTTTAGAACTGAGGCCGTGGGTGCAGCGTTGAGGAGCCTAATGTTGTGAATACCTGTCTTGCGGACATTTCAACAATTCCGTGATCATTTCCGAATAGGACGCTGTATGGTATGGACTAAGATGCATATACCCATGCCAAAATGGCTGAACATAACCACTAGCCGCCAAGGGTCCAAAAAGAGTCCAACCTCCTCTCTGCATTCGCGTGCAACGGCAGCATGGTCCTTTAAATCATCAACCATGAAATACATTTTGAAAATTCCCAGGTGAATTTTGAACCCCCTGAGACACCAGGATCATTTGCACCAAACCAACTGAATCTAAAGGATGCAACTTCCAGAATTTGATCCCAACATGCTTCTGACATTTCCAACCTCAAAGTCACCACTATCACTTGGAAGTGCCACTCCTCTTCGCCGAGTTCCACATGGCCACCAGGGAATCCAACCTGTCCAGACCATCGGGAAGATCCTTCAGACTTGGCTCTCAAAATGAAGAAGACGTCTAGACCTCGAAAATGGCCCAGGAATTTCATCGTGTGCATTACTGTAGTTGGGTGAGGGGTGGTTGGGTATAGATGTTGGAGGGTTTTTGCAGGTTGAGCGGAAGCTACTCAACTGCGAAATGCGAAGTGCCAGCAGCATACCCAAAAAGTAGACTCAACTTTTCTACCGTAATAGTAAATCTTCTTGGCATTTTCAGTAACCTATGGCTTTTGTAGACACATGCAGAACATGGAACGGCTTTGCCCGACCTAAAGATGCATCCTCTGCTGGTCGCAGCAAGCATGCCACCACTGCACGATGATCACCCGAAAGCCGCTTCGTGGGTCGGGCTAAGGTAGCCTGCTGGGGAATGATTCATGGTAACTATCTTCCCTGATAAATGCCAAAATCTGAATATTAAAAACACAAGATTTTCAAGGCACCTTGAGTCGGCTATCACCCTCCATTTCTTGAATGACATGCTGTTCACAATATGACACCTTCACTAAAAGGTTGTCAACCCGTTTTCTGCGCTATCTTAAGGCTTTCCCTTGAGTGAGACCTCAAAACTGACCACATCCACTGGAAGTTTTGTCATCAGGTCCTGCATTTGCATCAACTGTCTTGCGGCAAGGCTTAAAGTCGCCATGGCGCGATGATCTCAATTGGTTGGTGAGGTTGGATAAAAATGGTTAAACATTTTGCAATTTGTTAACCACTGGAGTCCTTGGGAGTTCGGTTTTTCAACCTGCCAGGGATTTCTGATTTGCATGTTAGTTTTTTTTTGACAACTTAAATTATATTTCTATACATTGCCTTTTCCTAAAGATCAAACATGCCAACAAAAATCATGTCTTTTTGCATGAAACCCATGCATTCAATGCTGTGGTACTCTGCAACCCCTTCCCACATGGATCTATTGGACATCAGTTGGATCCTTAACTAATCTACACTTCCGAAATCTGGACTTTTTCTAGGCCATGGGCTAAGGATATATAATTTTTGTATTTACAGTATATGGTACATTAGCTGGAAAACATTGGAAAACACTCTTCTATGTCGAGTACAATGCTTCTCTTATTTCTTCTTGTCGAACGCCAAGCTAAGAGATTCACAAAAATCCAGGTTTGGAACCTGGAAAAGCTGCGGGACTTCCTTCCAAACATGTCCAAACGTTTTGGGGTTCGTTTCGTGTTGGTCGCCAAGAAGATCTGGCCTCCAACCCAGGCCACATCCGGAGCCATGTAGCCCAGCGAAAGTGCGGCAGTGCGGAAAAGCCTGGAAGGAAAGGTCTGTTCTTCAGTGATAACGCCTAACAAGTGGCCAATCTCAGCAAGCATTTTCTGGGAACCATGTCGCATCACCTGAGGTACTATCCTATGTGACCAAGGGGGGCACACCAACATATGATCTGAGCAAAGAACCCTTCGCAATCTTGCATTGCAGGGCCGTGATCACCTGGGCTTTCCAGCTTTAAGAAAACGTTGCCAACTGTCTATCAAAGTTATGAGCACCGATCCATCAAGTCATTTTGCAAAGATTCTTCAAGCATCTTTGCTGATGTCAGCAGCGCTTTGGTTGCGTTATCAATTTTCGACCAAATCTATTATCTGCACAGCTAAGTAAACACTTGGACAACGCAACTTCACCCATTGTTTTCCTGCAAAGGCCCTTGATATCCTCCACTGAAATAAATCTAAGGGTCCGAAAACTGTGACCACCATTCTGGATGGAGGACGAAGTGCCTTTCAAGCGGAGGACAGCCCATGCATCTGACCCCCAAGGCCTAACGATTGGGCATGGATGTCTTTTTGGCCGCTGCATACCGCCGCATCTTGCGCCCATATCCGTCTCTGGCCAAGCAGATCCAAGAACCCACAGCTCACCATGCCGTGTTGTCTGTGTCATTTCCATCTATCCTCATCCTAGGTCACGAACAGAAAATAGATTATGCTCGAATGTGGTTCGAAACCTACAATGGCGACAAATGAAGTGCACAAAGCTGCAAACGTCAAGCTAGACTCTAAACCAAAAAGCTTTCAAATCTGAGGCCACTTATGGAGATTCTTTCGGATGTGCAGTCGCACGCTCATCATTGTTCATCACAAAAACAATGCACTTCCAGTGCATTTCCACTGTTCCGCACGTCTGAAACTTCGAGGCAATATGACTGGCCCCACGTAGACCACCGTTAGGATGTCAAATATCAACGCCAAGTATGGCCTTTAAGATCCTTCAAGTACAATGTGCATTCATACAAAAAACACCTATCAAAGCAAATCTTGAACAAAAAAACATTTAAAACAATTGTTCACCATCACCTGGAATGTTCAGTTTATCGTTTGATTGTCTGATCATCCATGTTTCTCCCATTTTTTGATAGCTTTCCCCTCACCTCCCAACCCGTTTTCTCCCCGGTATTGTACCGAGGCACATCGCTGTCCTCAAGCGATTGACCGCAGCGGCAACTTCGAAGCGTCGTGGGAGGACGTAGAAGGGACATGGCTCACGGCGGCTTAAGGAATCTAAGCCTTGTTCTCCGACCTTGGTTGTCTTGGAGATCAAATGGTGTTTTTGGAAACATGATTAGTGAAAATGTAATGTCATCAGCACATTAGCTGAAGTTTGTTACACAACAGAATAGTATGCTACAGTATATGCAGGTGGTTTTTATGTTGCTTTTTGATTGACATTGATTAATGTAGAAGCTAACGTATCTGTGAAATCACGTTCCTTTCCTCATCACAAACTGTTCTCGTGGTGTTAAAATGCTTTCAACCTATGTCAGGGGCCTCAAAGTCCAGAATCTTTCCATCCAGCTGAACAAGGTCACATGAGGTGAAAGTACATATCAGGCGCAAGGTTCTTCAAAAATATTTCCTATTGGATCCTTATGTGACATTTTCAAGGAAGAAAAGAAAACGCACCCTTGTGGCGAATCTAGAAAAGGGTTCTAACACCACCACCCAGGATTTAGACCACTGCTTAATTTTGGGCAACAAATTCTCCATAGAGGAGACGGTTGTACATCCGAACGGCAGGTCTTCCATCAGCGCGAAGCTGCTTCTCTAAATCCTACAGGAAAGGGTCGGGGAAAAGCTATGAGCCCAAGTTGTTTCCCCACAGCAAGTGCAGGAAGAACGGTGCTAACATCATGCTAACAACACAAATAACTTGAATGCACAATGCAATCAGCAAGATATACAGTAGCTGCCGAGACATCTTAGGATATCTGAAAAGTTCACCAACCGGCGTCTATCAAGTGTCTCTATTCCCCGTAGATTCACTGATGTTCGAACAGGACCATCGCACAAGAAAAACGGCTCTGTATAACAAAAGAATTGAAAAATCACCATCCCTTCAGATCCCGTAAGCTCGTAAGCCAACGTCGCATCTTTGGACACCTGTCAAATCTTAGGATCACGAAATATAGGTAATACATGGTAATACTAAATTTGGAACCATTCGATATCATTCGTATGGTTTGGAGGACTTTCTATGGCAGGCTGATGGCTGTGTCTCGAAATTCGGGACCCCCCATATCCACTGTTTTGATCTGGTTGGTACGACTTCAACCACTGAGAGCCATGGGTTTTTAGGACCTTGGTGATAATTTTTTGCTCACAGATTCTACTTCCACATCAAACACCCTATGTCCTAAAATGATTTCCCTTCCCAGGAATCCTTACATTTTTATCATTTTTCTGGCATCACAACCCAAGGTCCTCCATAACACTTGCCAATGGCCGATTCACTGGAAAATTATGACCCAAGAGTTGGAGCGCATCGCCGATGGCTCGCGCCTGTTTAGTGGGAAAGGTTGGGGCCCAACAAAAGCGTGGCGGTTGGTGCTGTTTGGTGCAGGGCTTGGGACTTTAGATTTCTTTTTTAATATATCTGTCACATGTACTTATATATATATATATATACATAATCAATAAAGCATCTGGGTTCTGCTTCATGATGTCCCAATGTCAGTGTATCGTTTGGATTACCGGCACCTTAATAAGAGCCCAACTTTCAATTCCGAATCTCTGCTCACAAAAAACTGAAGCCATGTGAATCAGTCCATGCAAATGAACAACCTTCCGTCATCCCATGAGGTTGCTACACAACGATCCCTATAAAGGTGAAACAAAAACCTAAAAGGCTATGAGGACACACGCACACACAATATATATATATATATATACATATTATACACCAACAAAAAACGTTATGTATACAAGAAGTGTATTCTCCTCACAATCATGGAGGTGGAACATGACCGTGACCTGTAACGGAAACGATCATCTTGGAACTTCCCTGATAGGTTCTGGGCAGCTGTGATGAAACAACTCCCCCAGTGCACCTGCGAAATCTCAACCAGTTGCTCCACGCAGCTTAGCTCCACTTCAGTGTCACCATATTGGATACACCGGAGGTTGCGTGCTTGCACCTGTCATGGCTTTGGGGAGCTGGATTGGAGTGATTTATGCTGGTCTATTGTGGTATACCTAGTCATCTAGTCTCTCTGACTCTGCAGCGCGGTCCAAATGGTCTAGCCATGTCATCATGACATATGACGACCCTGTGACAAGGGGGAACCCAAACTTGTACAATTCCATTGGCATTCTGCACTTTCACCATTCTATCAAATGTTATTAGGCCCGCTATATAATTTGCTTCTGTTTCATGGAATGATTTCAATCTAGCATGGCAACAACTCCTCCAGCTCAGCCAGTCCCTGCAACCCTTTCATACCCTTTCCACATCTTCCACCTTGCCATCTGCTGCCAGGCCATCTTTACAAAGTTTTCTTCGTGAGACCTGGGAGGCCCATCAAGAGTCTATTTAAAGAGACCCTTTTGGCAGGATGGTCTTGACAACATCGAAAGGTCAGGAAGCTCACCTTTGTTTGGACTTATAGGCGGTGCCATCCCGCCGAAACGGCGGGATGGTCAAGTATGGTCAAGTTTTTCGTGCAACTTCTAGAAGGCCAATCCCCAACATGACAAGGATCAAAAGGAAACCACATCAAACAAATCATGTTTCTATTTATGCACAAACATAATGTACATCATTGTTGGTCCAAGCAGAATACTGATTTGAAACTATTAGTTCTACAACAATTACATAATCATTTCTATTTACGAATAAATATACACACACATATATATATATATATAATTATATACAAATAAATGTAAATACTGATAATACTTTATGTTTATAATTCACTATCGTTCTACAATCTGAGACATGGAGACTGGCACAATCACATCAACCACTCAACCACCCTTGCCTTCCCAAAAGGGACGTCGGGTGGTAATGCTGACTTCTGACCGATTTCCCGTGCCCTCTCTGTGACATCCTTGGCCACATACCTGCATTTGTGGCTGAGGTGATCATTCGACAAGACAGTGTTAACCACTTGCTGTGCGGGCGAAGGTTCGATAGGTGCTTGCTGCTAGTTTTTCAAATTCACTGCGACGTAATCCTAGTAACCAAAATGATCAAAGGACTGAACCTTTAAACTTTCCTACACTTCATGGGATCTCTTGCATTGCTTGGTGTCTTACCATGCCTTAGCACAGCCCATGCTGTCTCTGACGTTGCTGATGAGTCTGCTTAATGTCAAGTTGCTCATCCATCATGATCACAGCATCTGCGACGGTAAAGAAATCACCAGACCCACCAACCACGAGGATTGTCGAGACGTCCAGTTCTTGGAAGAGCGGACGAACTTTTCGCACAAAGGCAGTGATGGGTTCCTTGTCGGGAGCCACCAAGGCCTTCATCTTCTCATCTCGAATCATAAAGTTGGTGGCACAGGTATCCTGGTTTAAACGTTCTGTGGAAGGTGAATGATATGAACAGCATCCAAAAAAACCTGGAACTGGAGATGTGAAAATAGTTGGAAGTTGCCACAATGTGAGCTACCTCATGGTTTTGCGATCTTGTCGGGGTAAACTCCACCCCACACTGAAACCAATCTGCAGAATCTTGTTTCAGAAGTTGTAGGTTTTTCCATGTTTTTTCATGGATCTGGATGAGCACTTGTGATGGTTTGCCCACTTAGTCTTTCTAAAGCCACCAGTGAACCTCACAAGCAAAATGGCTACATTGGGTACCAAATGTCACGAGGGGACCTTCCCTGGCTGGGCATACTCCAAGCAACCATGGTAACATATGGTATTTTTCAGGCAACTAACATATCCCACCTGGGCAACAGGAAAATCATCTTCAAGTTTGTGCCTTTTTTTTGGGGATATATGTTAGTTTCCCAGGAGGGTAACCATAAATCCACCAGTTCCAAAAAAATTGCTCATCCCGAATTCCTCATCCACCAGTAGGGTCATTGCTCCCACTTCCAAGGCTTCGATAATGTTTGCTGCTTGACTGGTGGAGCCTGAAGCATCGCCGGTGCTGAACTCTGTAGTGGCTTTCCTTGGTGTTTCTTGTCGTGGGGAAGCCAGTGATATTTGGAGGGGTAAATGATTAGAACAGGAATTTCAACATAGGTCTTAACATAACATACGCCACCAAGATCAACTGCTTCAACACTGTTCATTTAGATTCATAGTTGCGCTGTTCTATCTGATGTTGCACCATCTCCAAGTGATTGACAAGCTGTACTAGGTCCACTGTGCTCCATGTGTTGGTACTTTCCAATCAAACCAACTAGTTGGTGGTTGAACCAACCCATTTGAAAAATAGGCTCGTCAAATTGGATCATTTCCCCAGCGATCGGGATAAACATATTTGAAACTTGAAACCACCATCTATCAAACCAAGCTTCCCAAAAGGCAGGTTGTTGATGAATGGTGAGATATCAGTGCACTTCACAGATCTCCCATCCTCAGCACGAATCTTCACGGCAGATGGATCGCACACCACATACTCGCGTCCATCACCAGGGACTTTGTTGTAAATGCCCAGCTGCAACGCTTGCAACAATGTACCTGTATCCAAGGGAAAGTCTGGGTGCTGGGAAAGCACTTGAATTGAGGATCAGAAAATGTCAAAAGACCCTATTCACCGCCTCAAATATACTGTAACATATATATATATATAACAACATAGACCCCGTACAAGTACTTGTCCTAGTGCTGCCTAGACATCAGAAATGAACAGATTGGAACATAAAGAGAAAGCGGCGTTGCAACAGTGAAAAGTCCTCTGGCAATCTCAAGTCAATTCCTACTAGACGAGATACTTTTGCCATGAAAGCCACCACCAACAATCACAGTGATTCCTTTCTTGATGCCCATTCCACTCACAGCCCCAGCATGTGGCAAAGTGATGCTGATCTCCATTGAAGAAGGGCTCTCAAAAGTCACCTTGAATCAAAGTTGATAAGCCACAATTAAATCTGTTAACACTCATGTTTTTTTTGATGTTTGGGATCAGGAGTACAAGGTTTATAGATATAAGCGCATATGACAAATTGGGAGATCATCAGCGATCATGCCAACTGCCAGATTGAAATGGTATGGGAAACTCTGAAATAGTAAACCAAACGCCACAATAACGCATCCATTTTGGGTGTACCTTAATCAATGCTAGGGTCTTACAAAGAAAGGGCTTTGAGGAGGCTCTATTTGGCAATGTCTGGGGTTGACATCTGGAGTCCCAACAAATGAGAAAGAAAAAAAATATGATACAGTAGCCAAAACATGATTAAACACACATGCCAAAAACCGTCCCAAACCCAAAAGTGTTGTTCAACTCATTGAGTGACCAAATTTGAAGAATCTTTCTTGGTCATTGGCCGGTCATCAACACCGCTTTTTCTGGGTAGCACAGCTCCATTGCCAACAAAAGCAACCAAATTCAGTCTGGCAAGCTCACTTCGCAACACCTCCTCTCGATGGCTTGGCATTTTCCCCCTATCTTCAGGAAGTGAAGCTTTGATCTTGACGAATATGTGCTGACATTGTCATGAATATTTATGGCTTATGAATACGACATTATTCTTTTGCCAGGGTGACAAAGTAAAGACCCTGGTCAGTCTCTACAAACTGCAACGCAGTCACTTTTACACCTTGAACCGCTCAAGGCCTCCACGGGCAGTAACATGTGACACTTGCACACACCAGAAACTCTAATGAGACTAGACTGACTACATCAGCCTCTCAAAATTTTGTGGCCAAAACATCCATTTTGGACATTCGGCTCAACCATGGACCTTCATTCGATGGTCGCCTTGTCTACCTGAAGCTAGCTCCGTCGCCTCTTCGGTGATCTGCATGTAGCCCTTCTCCAAGAAGTCGTAGAGCGGCTTCATGTGTGCCAAGTGCGGCAACTTCGTGAGGGAATCTGCAGGGTTGTAGTTATGCGGAACCCATCTCAACCTTGCCCTCAACTTTGCGAGGCTCTCATGGATAATTGCTGCCTCAAGGGCGGCACGATCATCCTCACCTTGAAACTGCTGTTCGGTGTTGGCCGTCGAGTCGTAGACACTTTTTGCGTCAATGATGGCCACCGTATCTGGATCGATGTAGCGGGGGTTTTCCGAGGCAATCACCGTTGGCGAACCCCTCAAACCCATAGAGATTTCCTCGTCCTCCACCAAAGATCGGGGATCAAACCGAGAGAACCTCATGCTTAGCAGCATTGCATACTGCTTTTCCATCGAGGCCAGAGCCGTACTCAAGGATATAGACTCGCAAAGTGTGGTACTGCCGGCCTTGCGTCTAAGTCGTTTGCTCCTCCATGCAATCATAGACACCGGTGAAGTCTTTCCCAGGTTCAGGTCAGGAGTAGTCAACCCCTGAATCCATCCGTGTTGCGGCTTCACTTTCCCACTGGGATCAAACGAGCTGTCGGCGATGAGAATGTGCCTCAGCTTCTCCTCGGGAATAGCATGGATACGCATAGTGATGTTCTTGGCCTTTAACAAATCCACCACGGTGTTGGTCACCAGCACGTCCTCCATGTTGGGGTTTGGGAAGCAACCCGAAAGAATGCTTGCAGCTGCACTTCCGTCTGGACGTCCTTCACGAGCTGCCCAGTTGATCGAAGCAATGGTGCCTCGTAGCTGCGATTCTTCATCGTCTCCCAAGGTGATAGTCTTGGAGTCCTTCTTCAAGAACTTCCGGGTGATGTTGACCTTCTGCAACCGGTTCTTGACGTAGTCGTTCATGGTGAACTCGAAAGAGAAATCTGGTAGTTGCTGAAGCCTCCTCCCAGCATAGCCTGACCCAGCATCCGCTTCCTGGAGCTTGACCACCTTGCCGAATCTCAGCTTCTTCTCCAACAGTGCCATCTTCTCTCGATGCCGTTCATTCCCAGCCTCGAGAATGTCGTCCACCTCCAGAACCATGATGCCCTCGGTCTTGGAGTTCTTAGAGTCCTTCCATGCATCCAGCGTCAAAACACAGCGGTCGTAGACGTTGACTCGGTATCCAAGGTCTTTTACAAGAATTTCGAGTAGGGACCGCCTCCACCATGCAGGACCGCTTACCAGGCCGTACACTTCAGTGAGAAGCAGTATAAGTTGATCCTTGTGATAACCTTGAAACTCTTCGTCGGCTGGCATCCTGCAAGCTAATTTCTGCGTCCGTGTAGTGTTCCTGGACTGAAGGAAGGCTGTCTTTGCATCTTTCGACACTGCTGACCACTTCCGGGCTGCGGTCATCGCCAACATCAAATAGATAGATGCCGTCTGTGGTGTAGGCGAGGTCCTCTCAATCTCATGAATCATTGGGTCTTGCCATCCCACCACACACCATCTGGACTTGGGAGCCAAACCGCCGTGATCTTCTGGAACAAAACTTGGGTGTCCAAATTGTTCCGGAACCACACCAAAAGCATCTGTTGGCTTCCAACGGTCCACATAGCGGCTTTCTAAAACGTGCTTAGGGTGCTCGGCCAAGAACTTCTTGCTCTCCTCAATCGACAAAATCTGGATTGCCCCAGAGTCCAAAAGACTCTTGACTTCCTTTGCTCGGGCTGCTCTGAAAATGTCCCGGTGCTTGTCCGAAAGCCTCTTGAAAGTCACTTGACCCGGTGAGGTCTTGGCCTTCGTCAAGTAGCACCTACCGTCTTTCTCATTGAACATAGCCCAAGCGTTTTTGGCTTGAAACTTGGCTGAACCTTTTGACTCAATGAAGTAGTTGCCAGAGACCTTGTCCTTTTTCCACTTGACCTCTCCATTCTCCACGTCCTTGGAAACCTCGATGTAGAAGTTCGTAGGCGGTGGTGGTAGAGAAGGTACTGGTACTGGAGGTGAGGGATATGGCATAGCAGCTTGCCTTGCTGAAGAGCTCGCCATGGAGCCACGTCTTGAAGGCCCGGTCCCACCATCGCCATAGATTGGTGGACCAAAAGGGATAGCGCCGCTGCTGGCTTCATCCACTCTCAAGCTTGATCTCCGACTCAGTGCTCTAGTGAACTCGTTGAATTCCTCATCGGTCATCGGAGTCCTTGTACTAGCGCCGTCGTCAGGTTCACGTCCAGGGGGATCTTGTACAGGTAGATCTTGTCCAAGTAGAGCTTGTCCTTGATCGTCACCTTCTTGAGCTTGCGCAGGTAGCATAGTCTCATCTACGTCTTCCATTGGAGATTCTGCTGGTTGCGTCGACGGGGAATAGCCACGATCCTCTTCTTCTGGTGCTCCTTCTTCTGCAAGGTCTCTGTAGTTCCTCAGAGTGCCTTTCTCTAGCGCTTCCAGCATCTCTGCACTCAGCTGTGCAACCAGCTCGGCTCCAATGCTCTCTTCGCTCGTAGCCACTCGAACTTGTTCTCTAGAAGCTTTAACCAAATAGCCTCGCAAAGAAATCCACAGCGAGTTGTTCGAGTCTGCAATCACTGTTCCAGGTCCTGTCCATCCCTTGTACCCAGGGATATTCCTCCAAACATAGACCAAATCGCCTTGCTTGAACTCCTTGAGGTCCGCAGTTCTCGTCCGGGTACCCAAAGCTCTTTTGACTGCTTCGCCATCTTGTTGTTTGTGCCACGCCCTTGCGGCTGCTTCTCGAATCTCCCAGGCTCTTTTCACGGGTTCTCCTGCAGAAGCACAAACCAACTCTCGATCCAAAGCATCGTCAGACAAAAGGCTTCCTGGTAGTCGAGGCATAGTTCCAAACGCACGTTGGTACGGACTGAACCCAGACCGGTTGTAGTACCTGTTGTGAGCTGCACTGGTCTCCGCCACGGCACAAAGGAAGTCTTCCTCCGACACTGCCGTAGTTTCGTGGATCACCGTCTCCAACCTGTTCTTGTAGATGTCGCCCGCCTTCTCAGTCCGACTATTTTGCCACGGTGCTCGGACGTCAATGAAGTGTATGGGAACACCATACTGGTTGAGGTAGTCCACAAAGGCTGCTCCAGTGAATTCTCGCCCTTGGTCACAGACAAGTAGTTTGGGAGCACCGTAGTGAGCCACCCAACTCTGCATGAACTTCGCGCACACAGTCTCGGCCTTCTTGTCGACAAAAGGTTCTACTATCTGTAGGTCTGAGCCCCAATCCAAGATGTTCAACATGGGCTTGTCATTCACCGTGAAGGTATCCACACCAACCACCTCGTTGAATTCCATGATCTTCTGCAACTTGCCCGGTCGATGGGGATTGGCCTTGGGCTTGCGTTGACATAGATCGCAGTGGAATTTGGTCTTGACCCAGTTGAGAATCTCCTTCTTCACCCCAGCGTGCTTCAAAGCTCGGAGAAACATCTCGTTGGTTGGATGTCCAAGGTTCCTATGGATTCGGAAAACCTCTCGCTGCAGCTCCGGATGAAGTCCATCGGGTAGTTGCCGTCGAGGAAGTCGTAGCTCTCGAAGTCCATGAGCAACTTTCTCCTCATCTTCTTCTCGTTGTTGGGGTCGTTGTTGAGGCTGACTCTCCGGATCGGCCAAATCCAAAGCGGCCTCCAGGTCATCGTCAAAATCCATTGCCTCATCAGCTTCTGGGTCGTCCTCATGGCCTGCGCCTCTCAAAATTTTGCGGGATGGAAACGAGGAAGTCCATTCCGTCTGGAAAGCTGATTCTTGTGAGAGGTAATCGTAGATTGGATGAGCAGCTGCGGCAACAATAAAAGCAGCTGCACCGTGCCATGGTTGAGGCAGCAAAATTGTGTCGGAGTTTTCGAACTCCGTTCGACCAGTCCACAAAGCAGGAAAAGAAAGGTGTGGTGTAAGGGTGACCCGCCAATCGTCCTTCTTGACCACAGTGTTGCCCTTCTGGAACTGCATGGTTGTAGTTCGCTTTGAACCCAAATTTGGAATTGGGAGGGGGCAACTTGACATTCCTGTGGGAGTGAATAAGGTTCGACGGGGTTGGCGATGTACACGCACCACACTTGCCTGCTTGATTTCCCAGTAGTCTTGTTGAGGTCTGTTGCCACGGACCCAAGTCTGCACCTGCTTCCGAAGTCCACGTAAGATGGCATCCACAAACTTGGGGGTGTACTTGGCGGCAAACTTGGCTTGTCCACCTATAAGCGGATGGTGGCGTTCATGAAATCCATCACAACGCCTTTGCAGGGTAGTAGCCAATGACTCCAAGTTGGTGATAAGGAGTGTTGGCTTAAGTGCAGGAAAACCCTGTGTCGTAGTAAGTCCAAACCTGCACATGTCCACCTTCACATCCATCACGCCATCTGCTTGTCTAAGCTCAGCCAATTTGGCCGTTTTCCAAGATTCAGCATGCATAGGATGTTCAAAGAGAAATCCACGAAATGCCCTATGCTGAATCCAAGCCACTCGCACTGAAAAGTCCACGTGTTCCTGGGCTTCCCTAGAGAGCCACGAGTGCTATCTTTCAAGCCTTTTACCCAAGAATTCGTGTTGTTTCTCAAAAGGCTTAAAATAAAGGCCTTCATGTCGTGTAGCACGAGAGCACGATTGCATGATCGTGTACATAGCACGATCTCGACCGAGTACATATATCACGATACACGATATAAACTGATCGTGTATCGTGAACTAGTATATATGTATATTTGAATATGTATATTTAATGCACCCAAAATCTTTGAAATATATTTAGACTCTACAAACAAACGAAAAACGTTCAGGTTTTGCGTTTTTTCACCGAAGACCCGTTTCAATCCGTTTCTCGCCGCCCAATTGCCCAAAACAAGCATGGAAATGGATTAAAAATCCGCGAACTGAAATTCTATGAAATATACAAAGTGTTCGACGTTTCGTGTACATATTGTATACGTCTTTGTTTCTGAATATTCGTCGAATCTAGATTATCGGCTATTATGCTCTATACTTTCAGCATCCCAAGTTCAATATGATCACATGAAAGATATATGGCAGAAATCAGTTTTACTTTCGAAATCCCCATTTGGCCGCTCGGCCCGCGTTCCATTTTTGGAGCCTTTGACGTATGTCCGGTAGCTTAGCTGTTTCAGCTTTGGGCGTTGAACGTAAAAAGTTCAAGAAGTGATCTGTACCGACCCAATGTGACCTGTTCCATAGTCAACGCGTGAGTCTTATCCGCTATCTTTCCGATTTGTTTCATCAGATCTTCATCTTGGTAGCAGTGTTCGAACCTAAGTACTCCGTAGAAAAATGTCAACAGTGTTACTTGGGAGATAGAGCCGGGTGAGCAATATATAGGGATTAAGTATATACCCGTTTTGATTTTTATCATCAAGATATATATGAGTTTGCATTTTGACACTTATACTTCAACATGAATTTGCACATCACCAAAAAAGGATGCCTAATTCCGATTGAAGAAACGTGACCCAAATTCACACAATACATCCCCAAATATTTTTTGAACCAATTGATTCATTGAACTTAGGCCCACTTCAGGGGGAAAAAAACTTGAACCAAACCAGAAAAGGTTGTACTTAAGGACATGCGGGGAACCTAGGGTTTCGATTGCTTTGCTCAATGTAAAACGTCATCTCCAAAAAAGAATGAAATTTCGGCGTGATTTTGTAGCATCTCCTCCCGTCAGTTCTTTGTTGATCTATGTTGGCCAATTTCTGGTAAAGCAAGAGGGCCTTCCGCCCAACTCCAACAACTTGTTGTGTTTGATCCGGTGATAAAAATGGTCCATGGGTATCCAACAAGAACTGGAATCGCGCGAAAGCATCCATTGTACGAAAACGTAAAAGGCCACCATCCACATCACAAAACTCTTTGAGATAATCAGCACACCAAAACATCATTGTTTTAACCACTGCCGCCTTATATACTGATCCTAGTTCTGGCGGGCTTGCCCACTGTTCTTTTCCAAAACGTAGTCGGGAAAACCGGTGAGAACACGATGTAGCGTGTCGACCCTTGTTTTTACACCAGCGTTGGTAATGCCCGAAAATCTCTTTGGACAAATGGGTATCCATTTGATCTAAAGTAATGTCACGTTGTTTGCTTTCCAAGTGCCCGCAAATGAGGGCTGCAATGAGAACACAAGCAATTCCTTGATGGACTACATGTAGAAGATCCTTAGAGGCGGAGGAATGCTGCATACCCCAAAAAAGGCCATAGTTATGGGACAAAAAATCACAAAGACATTTTCAAAACATCACCTACATGAAGAGAGCAAAATCTACAGTTTGGGATCTGCCCCCGCGATTCCAAAGAACGATACCCAACAAAAATCAAACAGTTTATCATAGATTTTTTGAAGGGTGATATATACATAAGGGAGCAGGGCCCAAATGGTTGTAATAAAATCAAAGATCTTCAAGGTTGCGATCCTTTGTCCAACCCTTAACACACCGCCAGCTACTTTGACGATCACCCTGAAGAATCATATACTCTTCATGTGTGAAGCGATGCTGCAGGCATTGGGCACTCATCCGGAAATCTCCAAAAGTGAAGCGGGGGTCCCGAGATGCCATACAATGTTCACAAATCCAAGTGCTGTTGTAAAACCGTTTATGTTTGTGAATGACAACTCTCGCCTCCCAGTCACCTTTGAAGGCTGCAAAAGCCAGAGTCCACCCCCCACAAAAGAAAGTTCCAATACGACTAGCCTCAAGAGATCCTTCAGCGAATGGAGATCCGTCTGGCTGGCGGTCTGGAAATTGACCACTCTGCATGGTGCTAGTGATGTAACCCATAAGTTTCCCAATGGCATCATGAGTCTTATCCTTGATCACCCGGTTTTCACGAATAACCAACAGCACAATTTTTGTTTTCGTAGAGGGCCCTTTCCGACATGCCGAAGAAAAAGAGTAAATCCAGGCTTTTTGAGCTTTATAGATTCGTACTCCATCGGCATGAAAAAAAACAGGTACAGTTGTTCGGTGCTGGTTTGCTTCGAGTTGAAGCCTTGCGTAAAAATCTAAATGAGTGCAGTGATTCCAGTAATCTTCGCATCTTGCAGATGCTGTGTTTTGTTCATCCGCTACCCATCCAAAAAAAGTTCCTTTCTTCCACATCCAATGTAAAATATCCCATGGCCACAAAATACTGGTTGGGCAGGCCTCCACATCTACCTCATCCCCTGATTTTGTTGATACTTTCAAAGGAATTGCAGTTTCACCGACTTGAACTGTGCATACTTGTCGACACCACCTGGTAAACAGGGGACACCTTTTAGACATATCGAGGGCTCAAATATATTTATATATATTTATTTATATTTACATTGACATATTTTAAATGATAGAAGTTACATATTTAAAAAACAAAATATATATGCATCCTTGTAAGTTGAAACAACATCTAGTTTTTTGAAGCCCCACGCCTAGAGAAAGACCTTTCAGGGTGGCCGCCAGTGTGCCACCGTCGCATCTCCACTGCCAAGGGGCATTCCGAAGTTAGATCAGAATCTAAATTGTAGGCATCTTGACAACCATCAGCAGCCGATGTGACCTCATACAGTTGGGTATTTTCTCAATGGGGTATTGAAGTCAAGGGGATATTGAGGACATGTATCTTGGTAGAGTTTGCTGTGAACTGATGTCAATGAAGTGCGCAAAATGATAGATACCAAGTTTAACCCAAGGCACCCCAGAACAAATCTTCTGGAGAATCCTCCTGCTTGAAGATGAAGCGCCATCCAAAGGGCCTAAGCTAACATCTTTACGTTTAAGCAAGAAGGGTTGAAACTATAAGCTCCAAAGAAGGGTTTCCTAACCATGAACCAAAATCAGAACAGATGCCACCAACCATTTGACAGCTTAGGCGCCACTGCTTGAAGATGTTGCCCTGAAACGTCGAGGAGACCGGGATCGGGACCTGCGTGGGAAAAACAAATGGTGCACCTAACTTTGGGAATTTTTGGATTAAGTTACTGCTAGCACATACAACATATCAAGCTCATGCTATAAGAGGCGTATGTTTTCACCAGCTTGTTCAAGCCCTTTCAGGTAATCCCGAAAGGATATAGGATTGGGTCCAACTCTCATTGCTTTCGGCAATGGCATGAAGAAAGGGGAGGCCTATCGGACAACTCCATCCATATGAAGACGATTTAGGAACGATATGATAGAAAAAGTTTTTACATTGTAATGCATCGGGAAAGTTGGTTTTCTATATCAAAAGGTGCTGGGAAAGACGATCACTTCACAAAATGCATTGGGAAAGTTTCTCAAATCAGTTGACGGTTCATTGTTGTAGGCCTCACCCTGTAACCCCGCATAAACTCACATCGCCCAGTTGCTTGAACTAGCCATCATCGTGACTCTATGTCCCAGCTCTGGGTTTATGTGAAAAACCTGGAAGTGAAATCCGAAATCAACTTACCTAAGCAGCTGGAGGCTCAGTAGTTTCAGGTGCATCAGGGGAAGCATCCTTATTCTCCTTTTCCTTGTCCTTCCTTGCAGCTTTGGCTGGTCTTTCCACTGCCTTGATGAGGGCTTTGGCTAAATCAACACGTTCTTTGGCCAGCTCCGAAATCTCTTCCACCTGCAGTCAAGAAGAATTGTGTATCTACTTTAGACTCAGCACTATTTATAAATCCAAGAGTGCACCAAACAAGTTTCAAATGATTCAAATGGCGGTTGGAACCTCTTTGTTCACTTCTTTGTAGTACTTGTCTTTGTTGCGCTTCTTGGAAATTAGAGACTGAAGTCGGTCGGCCAGTTCTGCAAGCTTTGTAGAGCATGCTTGGAGCTGGCCGATCAAATCAGACGAGAGGCTGAGGGGCTTCAACTTGAACGCGTGGTCACTTAGATGAAGCATGACACCGAGAGGTCATCAGCAATCAAAGTCAGAAACGCACATCGCCAAAAATGTTGCCAATCTAAATCATTTGTGTCTATCTTCTACTTTGAGGCTAAATGTTTTTAGGAAGTTCAAATTTCTCTCTACTTGCAATATGTTACAACGCTTTTTGCAGCAAAGTGTCCGGCAGCTGTTGGCATCCTTCAACACCCGGTTGACAAGAATCTGCGCTTTTTGAAGCGGCGTTTGTGGAACCACCACCTGCAGAACCAGTTTGGTGGTTGGGTTGAACTAAAAATGGGAGAGAAATGAATGGACAATTGGCAACCACTAGTGGCAGTACTGGTGAATATGAATATATCATATCGGCCTTCTCCTTCCTTT
This sequence comes from Breviolum minutum Mf 1.05b.01, assembly GCA_000507305.1. Taxonomy (NCBI): domain Eukaryota; class Dinophyceae; order Suessiales; family Symbiodiniaceae; genus Breviolum; species Breviolum minutum. The sequence continues at coordinate 65,207 of DF239851.1, forward strand.
CATCCTCTTTCTTGTCGTCTTTCTCTTTGCCTCTCTTTCTATTACCTTTTTTGGTATCTTTAGCAGCTCCCCCAAACTTACCCAAAGCATCCGAGAGGTTTTGCATACCAGATGCACCACTGAGCTTGTCGAGTGAAAGGTGCTGCTTTCCATCCAAGCATCCACCAGCCTAAGTTACAGCATGTGTGTTTTCCAAGGGCGGCTAAATGTGGATACGGGTGGAAGGAAAAGGGTGAAAAGAATTTGGGGTCTTTTGGTAGTTCCTCTCAATACTAACCAGGTTGCATTGTGTATGCCATGATCTAAAAAACGGTCAAGTATGCCATGATTATGATAGATCAAAGGCTTCAGCTAAGAAACTTCAACAAAGGCTTTTACACCATCAGCATCCAGTGTGCCCTGCATTTCTAATGCCGTTATCCTCTTCAACTCGCGGATGTCATCCATGTTGAGTTCTACCATCACAAAATAGAGATGCTCATCTTCCCCAGGAAACTCGGGATCAGGAATTGTCCTTAGATAAAGCGTGGATACGCACCTATATTAAATATTTCTCAGTTAACGTTGAACACATCACCCAAAGTTCAAAAGGAAGAAAACCAGCATTTTTGCGTGAGGAGAGTGGAATCAATGGTCATCGTGGATGGAACGTGTCGAGGCTTGGGAATCTGATGGGGTGGAATTTTGAAGTGGCCAAGCATCAGTCCTAAGTGCTTCTTCCTCTTCATAATCATCCCAGCCTTGCGATCCCCGTGATGTTTTTGAAGCCATTGCTCGTTTCTAAAGCCATAACGTACCTGAGTACGCTGCGTCTCAGATAGCTTAGCTTCAAAGTGCGCCTGCACCTTCATTTCATCACGGCCTGATTCAACCCATTGCTGGAAGATTTCATTCCTGGTCTCCTGCCATTGGGAGGAAGGTGAAAGCCCCTTGTGGTTTAGTTTAGTTCTGGTTTGCTCAATTCTAGTGATGAAATTCTAACTGTTCGGATGATGGGATATTACTTTGGGAAGCTATGATAATTACAATGATATCCACCTAAGGGTTTTAGAGTCTAGAGTCAATTACAACCAAAATACCCACCCACCAAAAACCCATAGTCCTGGTTTTTGCAAGCAGCGACTATCTTTGCTGGACACCTTGCAGGATTGGCCAAGTAACGCTGGTATGCCTGCCAATCGCTCCTGCAATTTGTGCTGTTCCATTTCTCAGCTGCTTCCACCACTGGTTTCTCTGCTTCTACAAGTGCCGTTTCTGTTTTGGGTTGCTCAGTCTTTTCCTCTGGCTTTCCATTCGTCTTGTCATGTTTTTCCTGTTTCTTCTCCTTCGCGCTCTTTCTATCCTTCTGCTTCTTCTCTTTCTTTCGCTTTTCCTTAGCCTCCTTATCCTTCTTCTTCGCCTCAGACTTCAGGGAGGCTTCTTCTTCCTCTTCTTCTGATGCCTCGCTTGTTTTCCTCTTCTTCCCTTTGTCTGCCTTCTTTCCATCATCACCAGTCTTGGCAATCACCTTCTTCTTACTCTTCTCTTCATCTTCTTCATTATCCTCAGACTTGCTTTCCTCTGCACCATCATCGGAGCTTTCCAACTCTTTGCTTTCAGACTTTTCAGACTCTGACCCTTCCTCAGCTGAATCTTCTTCTTCCTCCTCAATCGGCTTTTTGTTCTTCAAGATGCCTTCAATTTTCCTTGGAGGCTTCTCATCCTCAGACTCAGAACGATCTTCTTCAGTCTCGGCGCTGCTCTCAGTCTCGTCCTCTTGATCGCTCTCTTGTTGTTCAGGTACCTCAGGTTCACTGCTCGATTCATCAGGGTCCAGAGCATTGGAATCTGATTCACTCTCAGAACTAGCTTCCTTCTTTTCCTTCTCTGCTTCCTCTGCTTCCTTCTTCTTCTCTGCGTCCTTCTTCTTTTTCATCTTCTTCTCTGCTTCCTTCTTCCTCTCTGCTTCCTCTGCTTCCTTCTTCTTCTCTGCTTCCTCTGCTTCCTTCTTCTTCTTCTTCTCTGCTTCCTTCTTCTTCTCTGCTTCCTCTGCTTCCTTCTTCTTCTTCTTCTCTGCTTCCTTCTTCTTCTCTGCTTCCTCTGCTTCCTTCTTCTTCTTCTTCTTATCTGCTTCCTTTTTCTTCTTCGACGCATCTTTCTCATCTTCCGGCTTCTCAACCTTCGTCCTCTTCTTTGACTTAACTTCCGGTGAAGCTGACCTCTTGGACTCGTTCTCCTTCTTCTCTTTCTTGTCTTTTCTCTGTTTTTTTTTCGGCTTCACTGCCTGACAAGCATGTGGGCCACGGAATCGTAGCCACCATGTTCTCATTCCTTTCATCTCTTTTTTTGTTGATGGTTTTGACTTCCTTTCCATTTGGGACATTTGGGACCTACATTTCCCAGGTACCTTGAAGAATTTCCCAGGGCAACTGTACTTCATCCACCACCTTTTCCTTGCCTTCGCTTCAGCAGTAGCGCTCTCATCTGAGCTTGACTCCTCCTCGGCTTTCTTCCCAGATGATGCACTTTTGCTTTTTTTCTCCTGTGCCGGTAGGTCCCCGGGGTGTAAACGAAAAGACTGATTAAAGCTAATTGCTAGCGCAAAGTATGCAGAGGTGAACGTACAAAGAATATATGAAACCTAGGTAAATAGAATTGACACCGTTCATTTGTCATGGGCTCCTGCTTCAAAGCCGATAAGATTTCATCAGTTGTTGTAGACTTCACCTTTGCACCTGGTGGGTTTTCTGCCTGAATAGGATGCACTGAGTCGTCACCAAAAGAAAGCTTTTTCTTGCAAGAATCTGACTTTGTAGCGCTGGATGATCTCGAAGACACTTTTGAAGCATTGGGTGGCGGTGTGACCAAACTAGCCTTCTTCAAAGCTTTTGGGTCTGGAGACTTTCCCCTAGGGGCCGACTTACGCAGCAACCTATGCGTAGGCATTGACATTGGCCCTAGATTCGCTAAACCTCCACTGTTTCTACCACATAGAGCCAACAATAACATCGGCATGCATCTATTTCTATAAGTTAATGTGAAAACCCATGCAGTGTGTGATTTGCCATAGTGTTCAACTGACATGCGTTCATTTTTGAACCAATCATTAAAATACTTGAATCAAATTCAAATCAAATCGCTCATGTTTTTGAGCTGCAGCTGACCCAGTATAAGGAATAAGGTGGTTTACCACCAATTAAGGCTATAGAAGAGCAGTGGTCACGGGTTGAGATTCAACTATTTTGGATCAAACATACTCATTTTTCAAAAAAAAATGAAGTGCCCCAAACCAAGAATTTTCCTGGAAATTCTACGGCCATTTCCCGGAAATTTCCCGTTTCTCGGGTATGATTGTTTTTAGCAAAAAAAAACTCAATGGAGCT
>DF239851.1:68908-126605 GCA_000507305.1 Breviolum minutum Mf 1.05b.01
CCTACTCCCCTGTGTGCCTTGCCTCCCACGTACTGACGTAAGTCTTACTTATGTATCCTGATGATTATTTCTAGTGGAAGAAATCACTATGTGGTAAATATCGGTGGTTGAGCTTGATTGATGGAACAAATTTCGGGCATTCCAAGTGGTGCATGGCTTTTTCTATTAACAACTTTTCTTTGGAAAGAAATCCACTAATGAATGGAAAGGACAAGGTATATAAATTGGAGTCGGCACAATGCAGTTAAGTGGCTCATTGTCCAAGACTTGTTTCTTCACATGGTCATGTTGTTGATCAAATAGTTCTGCCACGCATGCTCCAAACAACGGTGGATAGTGTTGGCTGGATTTAAGATCTGGCCCGCCGCACACACGGGCAACGCCAGAAGAATCAATATACCTGATTGTGATGTGTAAGTGGGAGGACTGATAAAGGTAGAGGTCTTACAGGTACAAACTGGTGCAAAAATAAAATGCATATCTACAGTCTACAGCGTTGACTTGCAAAGTATACTCGCATTAATGGATCAAGTTTTTCACGTGATAGTTGTTTACTGATCCTAACAAAACAAAAAGGATGCAACTGAGGGACTTCTTGCTCATATCTGCATCCCATGTGACATTCGTAGGCAATGGCAAGTACAGAGATTGAACCCACTTATAGTTGGAATACAATAGTGTTGGCTTGGGACCTCAGCTCCATGCAAGGTCTGAGCTTCTTGATTGGAGCTCTATGCCTTGACTACTTGTTTGAGGCAAGGTGCTTCCTCCTCCGTAAGATCCAATCCACACAAATACCTGGGGTATAGTCATGGTGTTAAAACGGCTGGGGTGAATCTAGATCCATTTTGGTCTTTTCAACAAGATGCGAACTATAGGAAACAGCCAAGCTACGCGATAGATGTCAAATTTCTTGCAAAGGAATTGCCAATCTGGGTGGTATTCCAAAATTGAAGATCCAGGTTGTTCTAAGATGAATGGCACTCGCAAAATCGAACAGATCAGTGCGATGATAGTGCATCTTGTCACCATCATGTTCCTTATTTTCCAGGGGGCTTGGAACAAGGAAATGGGATAAATATCTTGTACCTTGACAACAGTGTGCATATCGGTGCAGTCTCTTTTTGTGAGCTGTATGATCAGAATATGTGGGATTGACCCCGCATCTCGGCAATGAGCTATGTCCAAATCACCCCAACGCATAGGTGGGCACAATGAGCCTACCCCACCATGCGCGTTTCCAAAATCAAAAGGGAACTCCTGAATCCTTCGGCCACCTAAAGGAATGGTGAATTGAATTTACAAGCTTTCGGATGAGGTGATAATGAAGATAACCACTTATTGATAGTCAGTTGTATATGTCTCATTCATACTTCTTGCATCTACTACAGGAACTGGTAGCCGCCAAATCAGAAGTTCCATCCCCAGCGAAAATGGCATCCATTTTCAAACTCCTACCCACCCTGTTCACTTTCGTCCTCATCGTCAAGGCCTAGGATAGTCGACACTTGTTGCCATGCCATATCCACGTCATTGTTGAACGAGATCCTAAGCGGGAAGAAACAAATAGGGCTCATCCTAATCATTTCTTTGCCAGTTTACAAGACAGATATTCTGGACCAAAACCAGTTCGATCTATATATCCTCAAAAGTGAAGAAACTCGTAGTCTCATATCATCCATTTCTATTATGCATCTCCCAAGTCATTTATATCATTATTCATTACTAGAAATACAGCTGGTGAAACAAGTAAAATGGATCATCTCCCCAAGTAGGGCTGAAAACAAAAATGATGATCGCCAATAAGTAAGATGATCAAAGGACTATTGCCAATAAGTCTCGACTTAGCTTGTTCTCCTTTCAGCAATACCCCAAGCGCAGTGGCCTTCGGTTTGAAGGCATGCTGCCTTAGCAGCACCTCGCACCTTGCTTCGCCGATGTGCCTGGGCACCAAGATTACAGTGAATTCCAATCTGATAATTGGCGAAACTTCTAGATAACAGTTAAAAAAAAACAGACCAACAATTCTACTGCATTCAATCCTAGGGACACTGTGTAGGAATGTTGTCCATGTTTCGAAGATGTTGGCCATAAGCAAACTGGGAAACTCTTTATGATCGCTTGGTAGACAGCGGAAAAACTTCCCAAGACATCTTCCTTCGTCTCATTGGCTGGGGGTTCTGCCTCACCTTCATTTACTTTTGGGACTTTCTTTGGCTGTTCTTTCGGTGGGATGCCCTTACCACCCTTACCACGATTCTTGGAACTCTTCGAACGCCTTCGCCTTTTTCGGGTCTCCAAAGTCACAGGTTCAACGCTTGTAGCTTCAGACTCCGATACATCAAGCTCCTCAGTTCAAGGAGCAAGGGTTGAAAGTGGAAGAGCTGATGTTTTAACGGGCCATAAAAACACAAAGTGTTGATGAACAAATGGTCGTGCCCCAAGTCTTATGTATAGATCTTTCTACTTGTGGTTGCAAGTTGCGAAATCTTTAGAAGGACTTATTTACCCCAGAAGGTCTCCTCCCGGGTGTACAGTACCGCAGATGCGTGCGTCTTGGGTTCCAATGGTGCAGGTTGCGGGCCAGGGGTCTCCTCCAACAACTGTGGAACCCAAGCATCAAACCATTACCACTGAATCATTAAGTTCAAATCACCGTTACAAAGACTCTTTTGATCATTTGATTGTTTTTGTGTTTTTGTTCCACAATCCTTTTACCTAAAAGGGACCTTGTAAGGAACAATGGCCGAAGATGGTTCTTCCACAGCAGCTTCATCACTGGTGTCCCCATCCAACTCTTGCAGGGTAGAATCACGCAAAGCACCTGCCACATAGGCAGTGGCCCAAACTTCTGGATCTCCAGAATCAGCCTAAGTAAGATGGGAGGAAATGGTGTGTAGATTTTCTAGAAAAACGCATGGTTCCCAGAGCTGCCCAACAACAACATTTTGAAACAATCGGAAAAACATTTTCAGAGGGGACCTGAAAGAAGCTCATTCGTGACATTCAGACCCACATTCATATCGAACGATAAATTGGGAGTGAGGAACGTCAGAAGAACATGTCGATGAGACATCATCATGAGCTGGCCTATCGACTTCACCCAAGAAGTTCCGTGGAATTGGGTCACCTTCAGAAACATCAGAATCCAACGGAGATTCATCAGATGGTTCATCCCCCCGCAGGACTTCTGTCTCTGCATCCAAGTCTGCATCCAAGTTTGCTGGGACAGCTTGAACTTCCGGGGGTGGAGCGGCATTACGCATAAGGTCTTTAAGAATCTGTACCCATGGAGAACGGGAACTGTGTTTGCTGTTTTGCCATTTCCTGCCAAATTTTCGGGCATAGAAACATCTACTGTATAAAAACAGCTACTGTAGATTCAACAAACGATGGTGCAATAAGTTATATAAGTTTCAGTCCTCCTCAGCCCCGACCAAAGCTTCTGAAGCCGGTGGATGTTCCTATCCATCATACATTCATAGTCCTGGGGTTGGACACATGATGCAGTTTTCTGATTGGTATGTGATGTGTTAATATGAACTTGGCCTTGACAATGTAATTCCCATTCCAATCGCTGACTGCTTTGTGCCAAGGCTCATGGTCATCATCGATTGCCCTGATGGCGAGGCCCTAGCACAAAACCGCGGTGTGCAGGGATTTGGTCGGTAGATGGTGGTAGGTGTATATAAGAATATACAAGAACTGTTTGTGTGGTTGTGTGATACTTTGATAGTCCATGTTCTGAACCCCTTCCAGCCTTGAACTTTGAATTGAAACTCTCAAGCACAATTTGCAGTTCTTGTTTGGAAGGACAGCGGGTTTGAAACGCAGAGAATTTGACCAGGCAATGCAACGCCCAAAAGTTCTTGATCCTTAAGGGAAACAAGTTGATGTTTGGCAGGTTTTTTTCATAGCACTCTCGTTTGCCAAACAGTCATGGACTCCCATTAAATGCAAGTAAGCTTCAAGACTCTCTCCTTCGTCGTGGATCGCCCAAAGTGACCCGCAAGTAAATCGCCAGTCACAGGCTGGTCTAAAGGAGTTATCGCTTCACGTTCAACTTTTTTGGGAACTGCCCTGGCTAAGTCCATCCCCAGGACTTTCAAAGCAGTGATATAAACTTCAGTCCCACATTGTGGCAAACATTGTTGCCAACCCCATCTAAAATTCCTATCTTTCTCCAAATCCAATGATGGGGGCTGCACATGTACCATGGGTGCGTTCAACGACATGATCAGGGGGCAACGTCACCAACAGTATACGGAAAAGGCGTGACACACCTGGGTGTACACACTAACAAATTTCCTGAGCCACCATTGCAAGATATTGCAACTGAATTGATTACCAATGAGTAGCTTAAAAAGATGTGGTGGTTTTCCCCATTCAGAATTCAAATTTGCACACCTTTATTGAGATATCTCAATTTAAATCTGCACTTGTGTTATTTCAGATTGAAAGCCATCAGACATTCAACAACCCATCATGCCCTCAGATTCACCAAGCGTCGCTCGAGAGACATGATCCATCCAAACATTGCCCAGGGGATTCTCTTTGGATCGACCGGAAGTGGCCCTGAGATGCCGGTGAGCGGACCGAACATCAAAGGTTCAAGTGGGTTCAAGTGTACAAAATTTCACATTTCTGAATTGGCAAAAACTTCCACTTGCAAGTTCAACGTCGTTATGCTCTGGGTTGTGATGTTGAAGTCGCTTTCAACTTACCAATTTCTACACCGGACGTGGTTGAACATTCACTACCCTTCACAATACAATGGTAATTTCAAATTCCAAAGCGGCCTGTTGATCCAGACCCAACTCGAACATACTGGGGCTAGCCATGCTAGGCCAGCCTCGGATGGAATGGTGTTTTGGCTCCTTAAGGGATCGTACAATATGTGGTGCGTATTGGGGAACAATATATGCTTTTGGGAAAGGAGTACAGTGCAATCTATCCTGATTACTTCCATTCATCAACCCTCCAGGCGACTGCGGTCTTATAAGACAAGCTGCTGATTTCCTCAAGCGTAGCACCAATGCCAATGCATATGCAAATCCTCAGCCAATTGCGCAAACATGATGGCGCCACAAGACTATGTTCAGTAAAGTTGGTAGAAACTGATTTTGACATGATTGATAAAAATATGTGCTGTTGTAGTTCAAGATAAACCTCTATCTATGTATAATAACTTGTTTAAGAAGAACGATCAAGAGAATCAGTTGAACCTTTGATGTGTTTCTTTTTGAGTTTGCAGAACATGCACCTCACATGACAATCCCTGAAAGACTGTTTATCATTGATGCCGTGTTTTTCATTTGGCAACCACACAGTTACTTAATTTTTGGACGGTATCCAAATGCTGATGGGATACCGATTCCTCCGAGAAAGTCTTCAAATATGGGACGGTCACCAATCTCGTAAGACACCGCATCAAAGCCAGCCCGCCTGAACCCAAGCTGGGCGTGCTGACAATATCACCACATATCAGAAAAAGGCATGAACTACATGGTGTATATCAGTTTCAAATTTGTAGATGCTTACTTGGAAGTGCGTATGTGGAGACAACAAGTTGAACAATCAAAACTCACAACCTTGTGCCCAAATTAATTTGTTTGGTTTTCTGTTTGGCCTAAATCCGTTGGAGATAGACTTGCAGCCAGCGAAGAACTCCACAACGCCAATAGCCTGAAAGTGTTGCAGCTGGCAGGGGGATGGGTACTGGAGGATTTTCTATAACCTTGAGAAGGTTACCCTCAAAACCTCTTGGGTTCAAACATCTTTTCATGTTTTATGATTCTTTTATGGTGAACTTGGAAATCCAAAATCTGAAGGTATACCCAAAAACATTCAACAACAACGGTCATTGAACCAAGTCACAACCGTTGGAGCTGTCATGCTTTGTGCCACCATGTGTAAGAGGCATAGGATCGAAAAGGGCAAACCCCCAATGTCCAAAAGTTTCAACCTGGGCGGTGTGGTCGGGGCACCCTGACACTAGGAGTTTGTGCATCTCATTGCAATAATTTCGCATTGGAACAAGTATAGTTAAATCATGTCTACCTCAAATTCCTCACCAGTACCTTGCCTGAATATCTTTTCAAAAACAACTACAACACAAACCAAACCTTAAGCCTAGAAACGTAAGGGCCAGCGGCTCTGCCAATCCAATTTTGGAAACATGAAACCGTTTGGTTTTTCCCTCCCGGCCCTTCTTGTTTTTCTTTTTTCGGGCCAGAGGTTTGTGCCCCTTAGAGTGCCCCTTAGCACGCTTTGGCTTGACCACGTTTAAAGCCATTGTTGCAAAAGCTACGGACAAGAACGGGCAGTTTTGGCAAACACACCCTGTGAAATTTCTGTGAGAAACTCTTACAGTAATTGCGGATCATGTTTCATGTTGTCTTAATATATACTGCATGACTCTTAACCCAAATAGTGGCAGCTAGCGGAGCAAGGGTTGGAGGCACCTGGCTCCTGGAAGGCTCCAATTCAAAGAGCCCTGTCTCCACATGCGCAATCCCGTCGCTGGACGGATTTCTGGACTGTGCACTTACGGAAGTGAAATTCAATGAAATTAAGTTAAGTGATCCTACAAACTTCCGAAACAAAAGGTTAGAGTGGTCTACTCCATTGCTTCCTACTAATGGTCTGGTTGTTCACTGTATTGAAGCTAAAGCTCTGCGCACTGCTTCCCAACTTGAGTGCGCACTCAAGCTGGGAATCAGTACGCAAAGTTTTCCCCGTCCATCAGCTGCGGCGAACAAGGCGAAAAGGTTTTGAAAACATGAAACCACAAACATCAAAAAACTGCAGCATGCGGTGAAAACACATGGCCACTAACATATATTAAACACAGTTTACATGAAACAAAATACATGAGAAACTTCCGAGTTACGAAAGTTTTTGAACTAAACATGCATATATCCTCCAAATTCAGTTCAACAAACCTAGACATATATTGCACGCTTGATTTATATCAATCATGCTTGCCAAAGCAGCATGTTTTAAGCCTTTTCATGCCCTTGAAGGCCTATCTTAGCCAAAGGCTTATCTTATCTCCTTAGATCTGACAAGCTAGGCCTTCTTGTTAAAAGGCTTGAAAGTTAGCACTCTCGGCTCTCTAGGTCTTCAACTTCTTTGGCAACAACCTCTGGATCTCTTTTATGATTTGATAGCCCACGTAACCTCGAAAAAGCCGTACAAGGCGGCGAAAGGATCACCAGCGCTGGCCTCATCTCTGGACCAATTGCAAAGCCCGTTGCTGATGGTCTTTGCGAGATAAGTCCCATCCAGTACTGAGGTCCAGAGCTCCACCACTTTCGAAGCCAAAGTCACGGACCTTTTCCGTCACCCTTGGAGGGGAATAGATTTCCATGACGACCTTGTTCTTCTTGATCGCCTGCTCCAAGGTACGCCTCGTAGGTCTCGACAAGGTGAAAGTCCGACCATGAAGATCTGGTTCGCCTTGCCGTAGGTGAAACTCCAGCTTGGGATAGACAAAACACGCTGTGTACTTCTCGTGCTCTGGTGGTGCTGCAAAAGAAAAAGGAACTTCACTGAATTCTCCACTGGTTGTCGTCACAGCTGATAGGAGAGGTTCTCCAAAAGCCTTCGTAGTACTCGTTGACAACCAGCAGTTCATGCATAGAAAAACCATGAACGTAGAAAACTTGTGACCAACAAGGCCACATAGCTTCTTGCCAAGGGTGCCACCCAGCTGCTCCTTGCTCAAAAGGAGTCTTCTCCCTCCATGACCTTGCTCCAGTCTGGACTGTCGTCCACGTACTCCTGAATCTCCGAGTCCATGTTGAGGGACAGTCTCTTTGGTCTGCTCAGCGGCCGCAGACCCGATGGAATCCTTTCCTTGGAGGAAGATCTGCCACGGATTGACTCCGGTGCCGGCCCCTGTGTTGAGCCAGTTACTCCAATCGTCAATGCCGCTGCTTTTCCTTTCTGGGTGACTCCCAACTTCACATTTCCTTGTTCCGGTTTGGATCTTGGTGCAGGGAGATAGGACGGGTAAGATCCTTGTGCTGTCTTCAGAGGTGCCGCCATTGGAGTCTCCGGCACCACCACTTGAGAGGATGAAGCCGACGGATCTCCTTTCGTCCGTTCCCACCTTCCTCCGCAGTTCAGGCAAATCCACCATTGGTTGTACCGGTTTGCCCTGCATCTCATGTACTCCGGAGGATGGCTGCAAAACTCCACTTCCGACTGCCAAAACTTCTGCGCCTTTGATCGGGCCAAAGGCTGACCGATCCCCTGGTCGATCCACTCGTCCTTGCCCTTCTTGGTGCTGTTGGTCTTGTCCCGAATCGTCTTCTCCGGCTCGACGTTGTCCTCCTCGGCACCCTTCTTCTGCAGGTAGTCCAACACCATCTGCTTCCTGGTCGTGTCGATCAGCATCAGCATGGCAATGATCACCCGATGCCATGCCTTCAAAGTCTTTGCTGAACCCATCTTCCGAGGTGGATCTGGGTTCTCCTTCTGCTCCTTCTCGACCATCTGGTAGATCCTGGACTGCAAGGAGCTCGCCGCTGCCGAGTTCTTGTTCTCCTTCGACATGGCGAGAGGACCAACAAGTGAGGAAAGAACTTGCGGCACGAGAAAGGGCTGATAGCATCTGAGATTGCTTGGAACGGCTGCGATCATGTACACGTACTCGTCGTGGACAACCAAACCCGGCATGCCATGACCTCAAATCCACAGTCTTGACATTCTCAGGTTCGTTCACCACGAAGATATCTTGATTAGACTCCATCTCATCAAAATTGAAAAACTCACATCGAACGGCTTCACTGCTGCTGCACCCTGACTCAAACCTATCTTCTTCTTGAATTCCTTCTTCAACAACTGTCGACAAAGGCTTTGATGCGCTAGCACCTTTTCCTTTGCCACCACGTCCGCCTGAGTCCGGAGTGCTACGTGGGGGAATCGTCCAACCACCACGTCCACGAGGAGGTAGTTGTAGGTGAAATCGGCCTGCACCTGAAGAAGAGCTTCCGCCACCACCGCCACCTTGACCTGGACCATCGCCATAGTTACCCCAAATCCCAGGGCCTGCATATCTGGTGTCTGGTGGTCCATCTGTGGGGACGGCTTCATAGAAGGTAACCTTCCCACACCAAGCTTCTTGAAACTTCACGTTGGCTGTCCAATGGTCGTGGAAAGATCTCGGCCTTGACTCGAAGAAGTCTGCGTCAATAGACCTCCTGGTGTCCAACGTTTCCACTGGACTCCTTCTCAAATCCCTTGGAGTAGGAAGGGCATTCCTCCAACCCAGCTGCATCTCCAAGTGTCTCGTTTGGCCGTCGACCTTCTTCACGAAGTAGTGAATCTCCACGCCATTGCTAACCACTGATTGCTGGCCATTCAGACGGGTCAGTCGAACATGGGTAGGGTAAGCTCTTTCGGGGGTCGACGAACCATCTGTGCTCGGATCCTCGAAAGGGCCTCTCCAGTAGATCCCATCCCCGGCTGTCGGTCTAGGCTCATGAATCGGCAACTCAGGTTGGGGGTACTCCAGGAACTTCTACTTCATAGTCCCAATCATGGCCTTCTTCTTCTTCTTCACGTTCTTCCTCGAATGCCTCCGACTCTCCACGGTCGTTGTTGTCGGCATAGGACTGCTCGATGTCCCTCTCCACTGAGCCTGTTGCACTAGGTGATAGAGTAAGCACTTCTAGTTCACTTTCTCCACCACCATCTCGTCCTTCTTCTCCTGCAAACCTTGGTTCTTCTTCACCTTCTTCATGAATCGACCGTAGTTCCGGCGATGTTGCAGGTTCCGAAGCATAGGTCACTGTCGGCGTGTATGATCTGGACCTTGAACGAGAGAAATCTCTGTCGTTTTCTTGGCCTGGTCCTCCATAACTCGATGAAAGAGCGCCAGAACCGAAACTTCCAAAACCACCGCGTCCAGTGCCACGCCCGGCTCCTACTCCTCCCAAAAATGAGTGCGAGGAACCACGGGGTTGTAGAGGGTGAAGAGTTGGTGGAACTTGTCCGGGAAGTAGTTTAAAAGGATCACGGCCACGAACGCGATGTTCTGGGGGCAATTTCCACGAAGTCGTCGCAAAATCCAGCATGTTGATAGCTCGATGTCCGCTTGGCAACCTCCTCATTGTCGTAGTGTGTCCATCTGCCGTCTCGTAGGTATTGGTGCGTAGATCCAACACAGAACCAACTGCTTCCAAATACGAGATCGGCAACAAAGGAGGTGTTGCAAAAGCGCCCTCATCCTCGATGATCGTGAATCTGATGACTCCAAGTAGGCCGGCCACCGATGTAGGAATGTCCACGATTCCTCGAATGCGAGCTGCACCACCAATGCCCGTACACGGAATCCTCTGCTGATTGTTGACCAACACTGGCTGTAGATTGTGTAGGGCCAGCTCGTCGCACATAGCAGCATAGGCATGGGTTCCCATCACAGCATCTTCAGCTGCGGTGTCCACCAAAGCTTCATAGCCAGAGCAACGAACACCAGCGTAGATCGTTCTAGCCCCAGCTCCATGCGTAGACGCCCTCGACAACGTAGTTTCTGTAACTTCGGGAACAAAGGTGCGAAACTGAGGAAATCCACTCGCAAACCGTCGTTGGAACACTGGAAAGTTCTTGGGTGTAGCTGTAGTCTTTGGTGCCGGCGATGAAGCGTCGCCAACACTGCCCTTAACCACCACGAACTTCGTCTTCGAACCAGCCTGCTTCAAAGGACAGTTCCTCTCGTAGTGTCCCAGCTCCTGGCAATTCCAGCATCGGGTACGGCTCTCCAGCTCGGCATCGGATCCACGTAGCATCCCGGATGAAGAGCTCGGCCGTCTTGTAGATTTTGACTTCCCTTTGCCACTCCGTTTTCCTTTTCCCTTTCCTTTGGACTTCCCACCTTTACCACCAGCTTGGTGTTTGATGAAGCCTCTCTCCTTGCGCCTGCTCTTAAGGTCTCGGCGCACATCGTTGTAGGCCTGCACATAGATGGCCTCGACTTCATCGTACTCCTTGTCCTCAAAGTACACGACATCGTCTGATGGGGGTGGCGAAGACTCCTCTTCCCACCATAGTTCTTCGTCATCCCATTCCTCGGCATAGTAGATGTCACCATTCTCGTCCACGTAGTGCTCGGCATCCTCATAGTTCGCTGTTGCATAGGAGGCCTTCATGGACATGTTGGTTGCCTTCGACAACACGTCCATTCGATCTAGTGGTCGTAGAGCATCAGCCACCGCATCAAAGGTCATCAGCTGGTGCGTCTTCAGGTTCATCAGGTCCCGCTGCATGTCGGAGATGTTGGCCTGCTTCAACAAGATGCGTCCAGCAACCAAAGGACTCAACTTCTCTCCGATCTGAGCTTCCATCTCCTGCTTCTGAACCTCCTTCCTCGCCACATAGTTTGCGAAAGCCTCTCCTTTTGTTCTTTCGCCCGAGTACAGAAAGATGTCTACCGACATAGGGCCGGTAACCTCCAAGTAAGGTCGAAACTTCTGAAGGAGGCAAGTGAGAATCGCTCCATAGCCTCGTTCACTTAAGATCTCCTCGGAAGTCACCTGCTCCGCAATCTGCTTTGCGTCACCACTGAGAGCATGATACAGCTTCAGCCCCCAGCGATGCTTGGGCGTGCTGTTGTCCTGCTCCCAAAATGCCAGAGATCGCAGCCAGCTCCTCAGTGTTGTAGGACTACCGCCCCATGTTGGCATCGACTTCTTTTCTCCACTCAGCGCATTGATCAACTGCCTCATAGTTTCTTGTTGGCTTGGTTCTGCAACTGCTTCTTCTGGGGGTTTCGTTCTACCCAAGGCTTCAAAGGCTGAAGTCATTCCAGCTGTAGACTTCGGACTAGCTCCACCACCCAGCATAGAGTCAAAAGCTGCCGCTGAAGAAACTTGAGGTCCTGTTCCAGCTTGAGCTTGAGGTTGTGTAGCACCATTTGCCGTAGACTCTGCCGTAGTTGGTGCAGGGCCACTTGCTTGTTGGGTTGGTGCTGGATCCGGCACATGCTGATATGGTTGTGTCTGAGGTGCCGGTCCACATGGAAAACCTTGTTGGGGTAGACCTCCAAAGGGAAAACCATAGCCTGGTACTTGAGCTTGACCGCAAGGATGGTTTCCGTAAATTCCGGGACCTGGTTGGGCTTGATGATGTAGGCCGCCAAGACCACCGCCGCATACTTGGTGAGGAAACCCATAGAAACTTCCGGGACCCATCGGTCCGTTGTTCATCATACCGTAGCCATTTCCGAAATTTCCAAAGTTCCCATTACTACCATAGCTAAACACTGGCCTTGGAGGTCTTCCACCAAAACCACCATTCCAAACTCCCGGAGGTGGACCCACCGTAGGCTGACCACGCCCAGCACCATGCCAGCCGCCCATGGGATCACCGCCATGTACTGCACCTCCCACCGCCTGATGGTATACTGCACCTCCCACCGGCATAGTCGAGGAGGATGACTCCTGAGCTCCATCAGCTGGCGTAGCGGCAAACCCTTGGAAAGAAGCTACGCCACCGTTGAAGGCTCTCACTTCCCGTTCGGGAAGGTTTGCAAAAAGGGCACCTGGATCACCAGCGTTCTGATTCCACCTGTGCCATGGATCTTCAGCCTGCAGAGGGTCTACCGTGCTTTGAGCATTACCGGGACCGTCTCTGCCAGCATGTCTTCTTGTAGTAGGTCTCGAACTCGCATCGCCACCACAACGCGCCATGGGACAGGCGAAAGGAAACCGCAGGGATTAACCTGCTCCGCTACCACTGACAAAGTAAAGACCCTGGTCAGTCTCTACAAACTGCAACGCAGTCACTTTTACACCTTGAACCGCTCAAGGCCTCCACGGGCAGTAACATGTGACACTTGCACACACCAGAAACTCTAATGAGACTAGACTGACTACATCAAGGGTGTCCAATGGGTTCAGTTTTTTTTCGCGGATGCTTCATCATGTCGTGCTTCTGTATGACAGGATTTCACCAAATTAATCATGGATAAATTGGACAGTTGCGCTTCGTATTCTTTTCCTAGTCTTCATCATGTGGCTTCAAGATTGCATTTCTGATACCCAACCAACCACCCAGTTGGATTGATTAAACTGTCCTGATCCTCCACGGCTTCAATATGTCTCTTCAAGGCATCTGAATCTAAGGCACTCGCGAAGAGAGCACCTCATTACCCAGTGGTGGTACGTCAAGCTCTTCATTGAAATCATTTTCCATGCAAATGAATCATGAGCTTTGAAAGTCATAACTAATAAGAGTCATCCCAGTCTTTTTCGTCACTATATTCATGATACGAATTAGACTACATATGATTGTGAACATGCACAAACTTCACAACCTGAGACTTGAACCTTCTACAGCATCACATAGTCCTCCAACAATATCCGCTGCCCGGTACCCTTCAATGGACCGGCCACGGGCTGGAAGAGCAAGTGTTAGCCGCGCCTCCAACGTCTGGAAAAACTCTGGCAACAGCGTGGATGACTTGCAGGCTCGGAAAATGAAAGGTATGAAAGCACAAATCCCACTACCCTTTAGGGATTGATCATAGATATACTGATATAGCAAAAAGCAATTTTAACATCATATCTAAGTAAAATATACAAATGCAAAATGCATATACATATAATATCATATAATATGTCTGCCGTTTGTGTATCAAGATCCTTTGCCACTTACAAAATGGACATCCCCACTATTCCGTGGAGTCAAAGCATAGGCATGCCAACACTCCACAAAGGAAATTCACAGAAGAGGATGGTTGGACCACAAAACAGAATGCGTCCCTCATGGAACTGTTCATGAAGCCATGGGTCCAATTAACTTGGCAGTGACAGCGTCATCATGAATTCCAAACGCCTCTATGGAGGTAGCAGTAGCAACCACACTGCTCCGTTCTATCACATATTGCCCTGGCGTGTCCTTAGCAAGGATTTCCCATGGTTTCCCGGAATCCCTCCAATGGGTCCTTTTGATCTGATGGTCTTTCCAGGGCAAAAGCTAGGCACAAATAAAGGCATCAAAAACTATAAATAAACACATTTAAAAGAACACCATAGAACACCTATAAGAAGGATGATATCTATCTGTTGCACTGTGATTCTTGGATTTCACAATTTCCGTCGACTTTTGAGTCCTGTCATCTTGAATCCAAGACTTGGGACCTGAATATTAGTCTCCAACGCGGGGATGAAAGCCTATACGAGTGTGTAGATTTTAAGCGCTAATGTTTCTTTTATCATGCAGCCTTCTAGGAATCAAGTCTGCCAAGAATCGATCTGCAAATCACCACCTTTACTGCTGGCCCAGCCACCACCTTGAACCGTCTGAGTCCTTGCAAGGTGAGTTTTAGAGACTTCAAAAGGTCCAACATACTGTTTCTCACCACCTGAATATTGTACTAAACATACTCCACTGGGGTAATCTCTGAACAACTCCCCAAATTTTTTCAGCCGTTGGTGTGCCGTGTTTCCAATCCGTTCCGCCACCACCACGCAGGCGGTCTGAAAGCACACGCGTCACATAATCGCACAGCGCTGTGTTGCGCACACGCGTTTTGCTGACGTAGGCAGCTGGAAACCCAGCCTGGAATCCAACCAAGGCATGCAAAAAATGAAGAACACATAGTAATTGCAGAATTTTGACGAATACAAGTCCATACAAGTCCCCTCTATAAAATAGAAAAAATCCAATTCTATCCTCAATTCTTGACATGATCTCTTTGCTAGGATGTTGGATGTTTAGTGAACAAAAACGCAAGGCTGAGGACAATGGCGGCTACCTTCTTTTTGTGTCAACTTTGATCTGTTCAGCTATTCGTTGCCATACAGTACCCAAATTCATGGTCAAGAAATGGAAACGTATATTACCGTCCCTCAAATTCAGCTCCCCGTGACAATCATCGTATTCATATTCCTAAACTTACAAAAGGACCTACCGTAAATGATTCTATTTCAAAGTCGCTATTATATACATGCTATTAGATCAGATGTATATATTTAAGAGATATGTATGAGGGGACCCTTAAATTTTAACCACCATGGCCCATGCAACAAACACTGCCATCAATTTCCGGTGTCAAAAATCAAGGTACTGAAGACATTGGCACACGTACCCGGATCCAGCTGGGTGGTGCGTAGGCATCACCCTGGACCCCTAGGTTCACATGGAAACTTTTCAAGTCGTTGATTGGGAGTTGTTATGATTCGAGATTTTATGTTATGATTCATGATCAATTATGATCAATTCCTGCTGGACTCTGATTGAACAATGAAGGCAACTAACTGCAAGTGTCTACAGTCTACGAACCTTTTGACCACTGTTCAACTGCTGTGGCAGCTTGGAGGCCAGGTTTCCAATCTACAGTATTTCAAGCAAGCATCTGTCAAAGAAGACGGTCATGGATCTTTTCCTTATATAGCAACTTCATGGCTGTCCCGTGCCCTGTTTGAAAAACAACATAAAGAGGCAATTAAATACCATCTACTAGATGTACAGTAATCCTCTATGCAACAAGCTTATCGATGTGGTTCCACGTGTTGCATGCATAGTACCTCCTTCTTCACGCCATGATGCAACTTGATCGCAGAACTTAGCAAGTCTTTTCCATTCTGGGTTCATCCTCTTCCCGCGTTTCAAACTCATGTTTCACAGTATGTATGCCCCTGAAATTGAACGTGGAACTCGAAAATGAACACCTGGAGACCCCTTTGCAAGTCAAGTCTTGCCAGTCTTGCCTTTCTGATTCCTACATCATTTTCAACGGTGTACTCCTTGCATTGCATCGCGGTGCTGCCAAAGGATCTCGATATCCCATCCGCCACCCATCAGGTCTTTATAGCTCGGGTACTGCCTGTATCAGTCAATGATTCGCTGCTGATTAAGATTGGTGATGCTGCGAATTTCGGACTATGGAATGCCGAGAATAGTGACAACTGAGAACCTCCAACCACCAATTGATGTAGAAAATGCTCTGAAGCAGCCAGAAACAATATGAAATTGTGAGATATACAACCCATCGACCCATCCATGGTAAATATATACTCCTGGCTTTGCGTATTTGCAAGGATATTTGGCATTGAATGTATCTCAATGAAGGTCTTCAAATCAACAACCATGCAAAGGGATGGACATGTGGCATGTCATGGTGTATTGCCGCACATTTGTTCCACATGAACTTCACCATCCAACCACATTGCCGCATTGCCTTAGGGGACTCTAAAAGGTGTGTTGGTTTCCTAGTAACTATCGGATAACCTTGGGGTATATTTCCAGCATAATTTTTAGGTGCCAACTTTAGAAATGTGAGATTTTGCACTGCAAGCCAGCCTTCCCTCAAGCTCTTGCAGTTTCTTTTGCAAACCTGATAGTGGCCCGGAACTGGCTTTGGACCGTGGCGCATCCTTACCAAGGTCCACAGATTAAACCAAGAAGCACCGAAATTGCAATATACAAAACGCATCCAGCAAGTGACATGTTTGATACTTGTTTGATGCAAGCTCTTGATACTCCGTGCACTGATTTTTTGTTGGCCAAGTTGCATTTTGCCAGCCACCTGACTTCCCACTTGCAAGGTTGAAACACAGAATTTCCAATTAGGGAACTCAAACAAAACCGTATCAGGGAGCTGCGCCATCTACTTTGACCCTGGGGCACTTTATACATCAATTTGTGGCACAAATCGACCCAAACCTACCCGCCTCCACCATCTTTGGGTTTGATGTGCTCCCACCATGGGTAGCCACCTTTGCCTTTGCCCTTGCCCATGGCTGCAAATAAACGACCACCGGGGCGCCGCAAAAAAATTGAGGTATCCAAAGCAACAAAGAGACGGAAGGGTCTGCGATGCATCAAGCAGCCTACTTTTCTATATCTCTGTGAAGCTTGTGCAGCATTGAGCCCAGCGTTTGCGATTCGAAAAGTAAGAAGATGCCAGGATCCCAAGACGAACTGTCTATATTTCGGTGGCGGGATTGGAGAATATATTTGCAGAAACATCTAGGATTGAAGCTGGCTGCGGTGCCAAAAGCAGTTTCGATTGAATGCTGATTTTCATGCTCTCAAGCAGGGATAACAAGGAGTTAATGGATCTTAGAGGTAGCTTCTGTCCCCTTGTAGCCAGGGGTCACTGCACATGACACCTTACAATAGCTGCAGGCCTCCAAAGTGGCACCTGTCAGGCAATGATCAACCCCCAGCCTTTGAGCAACTGAAGCCTTGTGCATAGAATCGTTACTAAGGCAAGCCTGGAGACCTGTATAAGGCAAGCCTGGGGACCTTAAAGCAAGTCAAAACTCACATTTCGTAAGTTATTTCCAGTAGATGTTCTTGACATTCCAAGACCGAGCCTATATCAGCGACACTTCTGTGAACCTCAGGTATTGAAACAATCAGCATTGCAGTCACCAGTGTCCAAGTCGCAATACTTTCATTCAATTCTCCACTGTAGCACCAACAGCTGGATTTTTTGGGAAATCTTATACGGTTTCGGACATGTCATGTAACGACCTACCATAATCACTCTAAAAGGAATTGGTTCTCCTTCTTTTTGCCATTGAAATGTCAGGATCATTTTTGAGTAAAGATATGTAAGGGGGCATATTTCTGAAAAAAACATCACCAATGTGATATTTTATCTTAGGTTTTCCACAAATCTGGATTTCCGGCATGTAAAACCCCTGGGTTTTTTTTAACCTCAGCTTCCAACTGACCAACATCCATTTTGAAGGATCGGATCCTGAAAGCTGCCGCAAATCGCGTTTTTTTGTCTTTTTGGGTTGGCCTTTGGTGAAAGAAATCAGTCGTACCAGCAATATATGGGACATGGTTAAGAACAGAAAGTGAAAAGTGCCTTTCCAATTCTTTTTCTTCAAAATTCTGGAGCCCCAAAATGTGCATCACTGCCAGGAAATTAATAGATTTACTAGATTTTAAGGCCTACTGATCCACATCGGCCATCTGACAAAGGCTTCAGTGTTTTTGATCACCTGGACCAGGTGCTCCCGGCACATGGTTGCAAAGCTCTTGCAATCGTCAAAGCTGACCTTCCCACCTGTTTCAACAGCAAATTTTGCTTATTTGAGGGAGTGGGTTCCTGGAAAAAACACAGGATCTGTCCACTGCTGCCACTGAATGCAGTATCTACTTGCTTTTTGTATACTTGGATTCATCCTGACTTGACACTTTTCGAGTTTCTGTCTTACTGTATGCCATGGCGTTCGGCCTCTTCAATGCTTTGGTTAATGTGATCTCATCAAAGGATCCAAAACATTTAGTGCATGCCAGATGGGTGACAAGGCCAAACACTGATGCCACTCCACAATGACATAAAATTCCGGAAATGTAGATGGTTTGCTGAAAATTTGCACCAAACCCACCGGGTCTATATACCTGCAGTCGCTGAAGTGCTTAATCCGAACACTGTGATGTGCGGAATTAGCTTTACATATGCCTCAGTGGGGTAAATTTTATATATAATTGTCATGTCAGTGGCGAGCATTTATTATATGACCAAAAGAAGGTAAATGCGTTTTGCAGGAAAACATGGTAGAAACTACGTATTCGGTATTCCTGCAAACCTTGCTGTCGCCGGCCAATACTACTTTTCATTTCGTTACATAAATGCAGTTCCTGTCACGTGTCCGTATATCAATTGCATACATTCATTTACCTGCTTCACTGACTCATGATCCATCCGATAAAATCATCAACATCAACGTAGACATAAATCATAAAATTCATAAATTGCCAGCCCTGCCCAGCCAGGTTAGGATCCGTGTGCCTGCGTACTGCTGCGACCTAAACTGGCCAAAAAATCGATCAAAACAGGAGCCAAGGCAGTCCTCGGAATGAGTTTCGCAAGGAAGTGAAACTCAGGGATGGGAAGAGATGGACATGGACCCTGGCCAATCCTTACACCCTATCCTCGAAAGTCTGGGACATACTTTCTTCAAACCTGATATTCTACTTGCATTGCTAACCCCTTTGCTCATCTCAGAATCCCTCTCCAACAACTGGGGCCTTTTGCAATTGACCGCCCCATTTTGATGAGCTTGCATAGTCAAGGTCCTTAGAACCAAAAGGGGTACACCAAAGTCATGCAGATCCTGACAGCTGGATAAATCGAAAATTGCGATCGACTACTGTGTATCCCTGTAACCATGGTCCTTTGGTGCCACAATCGTGAGCCGCGAGTGTATGTCTGAAACGTTAAATATGGTAGGAGGACAGCAATCAGGCAATGAATCCCAAAAATTGACCCAAACTGTCGTCATCTTGAGGCCACCAAACCAAAAATCTTGAACTTTTCAATTTTGCATCATGTTTTGTGACAGTTCACCACTTCCATGGCAGCTTGATGGTGTCATCCGTTTCAATACTGGGTCCTCCGACCCCACCGCGACCCATGAGAGCTTCAGCAACTTGGAGTTGATCCATGACCACCCGAGCATTGCTGTCAGACACGCCGTCCTTTCGCAATGGCAATCGGACAGGGGGTGAAGGGATGACAAGGGATGAGTGGGTTAACAAATATATTTACAGTATAATATACACAGGCATACTTGAAATCATTGGTGAATCCTTGTAAAATCATAGCTCCATGGCTTTGTAAGGAGGAATAGTAACCATCATTAACCACCATTCCAGCTCTAGGTGGGGATGTTCGTGGGTGTTAGCTGACTGGTATTGCCACTTGCAATACTGATAGTGCAGCAGTAGTCCAGTGGAACAACGCTCAGTCCTCCAGCATGCTAGCTAGTGCTGTCCTTGGCATGCACACCCACTATGGAGGGAACAAGAAAACAACTTGTGAACAATTAACAAACAAAATACTAAAATGAAATGAATCATGTAGATACTTTCTGTGTCTATCAGAGTGCAATCCAATCAACTTGACCTTTTTTCATTGGTCATTTGTCGTTCATCTAAGCGGCTGACACAACCAATGCCGTAGCACCTCGGTGCGGTTTTTGCGGCCTTTTTTGGGATTCTTTCTACAGGAACGACGGCCGTTGACGCAGCTCAGGTGCTGGCAACCAAAATGACAAAAGGCCTGGCCTGGGCGAGGAATCTTGGAATAACTGGGTGCCATGAAATCATAACATATGAAGAATCGAAGGCTTCAGTTAGAGAATGATATTGTCTTTTGAAAAAAACAACTGTGAAGTGTAAATGAAGCAAACCCTCCAGCACATATATACCAAATGTTCTTCTCTGTACCTTGCATCAGTTGACTCCTCTACCTTGACCCATTTCCATGTCTCTTTAGAATCAGTTGGCCCTCATGGCTTTGAAAAAGGCTGATCAGCGGCGGTTGGAAGCAATAACAATTACACCTATAATCCTATATTCATATGTAAACTAGTATGGTAAACCAGTCTTGAAGGTGATGATATACATGTATACATGTATTATATGTCAAGCATAAAGCATTATCATTGCAACAGCCTTCCAATTTCGATCATCCTCTCACTGAGTCACTGAGAAGGACGAATTAAGAGCTTCTAAATTTGTACTCTGCATGCTATTTCCATTCATTTCCCATACGCACATATGTATTTTACAACGGTGTTGCATCTCTCTCTCTCTCTCTCTATATATTTCAATTGTCCTTGTATTCATTCACATTCCACAATATTCAAGTCTTGGTATTGCTCCTGAAACACCCAAGCCATGACACGCCTGATGTGGCAACCTCTGAATCTATCCACCAAGCGAAGTGCTGGCCATGGTGTGGGAGTTGGGGGTGCGTGGAGTTTTTGTTTGGGTCAACCTGAGTCAATCTGATAACCTTGTGAACCCCAAAGATCCAAACCTTTCCCCAAATCTTCTCGAATCATTCTGGGAAATTAAATGGGATTTTTTCGATAAGGGTAAGTTGTCGTCTGTAAAACCCAACTTCCGGGTTTCGTTTGCCTTTGCGTTGCTAACCTCTGAAAATCATGCCAAATAGAATGTCGCGATGAGAAAAGGACAACAGGAGACAGGTGAGAATTCTGTTGCCTAAACATCAAGTAGTCAGAACCAGCCTCCTTGCAAGCAAATTCAGGCTAACATGTGTTGCAGCTACTCGGTAGCGCATGCATTTTGTATTAAATCCAAAGCTCTACACCGAGCTGCGCCCAAAAGTTTTGACTTCAAAAAAACAATCTATATATTAACTACTTATACATATACACCTTTGTTGCATACTTTTTTCCTTCGAATTCCGTCTTTACCAAGGTTTCTTTTTGAACCCTTGTTACAGCTCTGCACTCTATGGGTCTGAAGCTGATGCAGGTTTGTCTGGGCTGAACCACATGCAAATCCCACTGGGATTCTCCTACAATCTAAAGGTGTTGTTTAAATTCCAATCTGCAACAATAAATAATGTGCGTAAAACAAAAAAAACAACCCAGTGACACTGATTGGGCTCATCATCTGATCACATTTCAAATGGGATTCCAGGGTTTATACCACTGTTTCCCAAAACCCATCTAAGAAATCAACCCATTTGCCCACTGTTTCCATGATCATCCAACCCCCCGCTGCCTCATAAGCACCTTAGATGCAGATTACATGGCGCTTCAGTTAAAACACACAACTGCACCTTATGGAGCTGGTACTTGGGCTCAAGGAGCACCGAAAAACAATGACAAACCACCTTTATTGCTAAGGTTTGACTCAAGTGACCCACCTTTAATTACAAGCCCCCAAAAAGCACACACTATATTTCAAAATCACTAGACAACACTTATATACTATGACTAAACAAGAAATGCTTAATTATTTGCCTCTGTCTTTACCATGTTGCAAAGTCTGAAGATTGCTAGCTACTTCACCAATGAGAACTCTTCGATTTAGACAAGGAACTCTCATTGCAACCGCCTGAAGTGGAACGATTCCCCAACTCAAAATACAAACAGTCCTTAGACTTGGCGGTCATTTGGAGAAGCTAAGGGGGGAAATACTCTTGAAAGTAAACAAAGGAGCAACTTCAAAGTCAAATTGTAGCAGCCAATTTCACTTGAGGCTTTGAAGGAATGGATGTCAAAGAAAAACAAGAGTGGCAGGAGAACACCAGGTTCAACAAAAACAAAGAACTGTGTTGTTCAATGAACCCTTGGCTGTAGACATTGATAAAACATGGAACCCATCATAGTAAATCATTCGTTTGGGCCGTTCCAATCTTGACACCTTCTGCGAAGCCAAGCTTCCCAGTCAAGAACATGTTGAAACGCAGAGTTCAAACACTGGTCATGCATCCTCAAATGAAAACCCAACACAACCGATGGGTTCAACGGAATGAATCGGTGCATAATATACATATATATATATATATATACATATATATATATATATATATATATATCAAGCTGCAAACACTTGTGTTCTGCAGTACATCTGATCAATTGGACAAAATATCAGCAACATCAGACTCTCTCACAAGGCTTCTGCTTCTGCCCTGCTTTTCTGACAAATAGTATGGGTATGAAAAACAAAACTGGACACTCTATATACTACACTTCATCAACACCCTCATTCTCCATGCACTCAAAACGATACGGAAGACCGAGAAGCATCACAGCCAGTGCGCGCAAGGTGAGGCTCATGGAGGGAATGCCAGCATCCTCACTGGCAGTCTCACCAATCCAGCCTTCCGAGGTGTTGGGACGACCGATGGAATGCCCGAATCAAATCGATTTCGGAAATGTCATGGACTTGATCAGGGAAAGCAGTCGCCTTTACACGGAACCTCATGGGCTTTAACATGATCCTATCTCATTTGAGCTGCCAGTCTTTGCTAGGCCTTGTAACACGAAGATGTGATTACGTCTGACTTGCCATTCCCGTACCCCTCGACATGCCTAAATACACATTGCTAGCCTATACATGTCTCTATCGTAATTACTTCAGATTCTTTTGAAGATCAAACACTTTCCATCCTGCACAACAACTTTGCACACAAAAAAACTCGTCAAACATGGAAGTTGCTATTTTTTCAGCATCTACTCATTCTATGAATCGATCCAAAAGAAAGTCGCAACAGGAAAGCCTTGTAAACGCCGAAGTGCATCCAAGGATGAGCTCGGGAGCTCCAATCTGACAGATATCTCAGATGTGAAGCACGCTTTAAGCATTGAATCCTTCACATATTCGTGAAGTCCATGCAAATATAGTAATGCATAGGTAATGCATATAATGCTATGTAACGTTGACGCTTTGCTAACATGCCACCCCTTTACTGTGGTCTGGCGTTTTGCACGTTTCTTCTGTCTTTGAAAGCCAACACAACACAAGGTTTCACCACCCCAATTAAGTACTGGCCCAAAATTGGAGGTTTTTTTTGGGGGATTCTAGACTTGCGCTGGGGGGAAGAAGGGTTGACATTAAATATAGACATGAGCAGGGGGCTCATCATGGTTCAGGTCAGGCGATAAACCAAGCGCCATTGGCTAAACTCATGATATCTCATGCACACCATCCTCCGGGTTAGGATGGTTAGGCCGGCCCGGGGAATGTCATCGGCCCACCTTGCGAGCTCACCTGAGACCCGTGTTGTGTTTCAATTCTTTTTAGTCAAACAGAAACTAGCCCAAAGATGTATAGACCTTCCACATCCTTCCACTAATCACTAGGCTGATCAAAAATTTACTCTTCTGTTCATGTTATTTTCCATTTTCAAACCCGGGATGTGAATGAATCTGGTCACCCTAGTTTTCAGTGTAATCTGTAAGGATTGGCCACTTTTTCAGGTGAACTCCAACGGTTGCCCCACAAATGATTCCACAAGTGTCTGGGAGACCTGGGAGACTTGCTGACTCGCCAACATCATGTGTATCTTGGATATGGCATATGGTTGGATATGGTATTTTGTAGTATCTCGATGTACCCTTTTCTGGCCTCTCACTGGTATGACTCCTTGTTGCTTTACTATCTATCTGCTCAAATTTCAATAGGAGATGTCACCGAACCTTTGGAAAACTCCTTTGAATCAACTATAAGCGACTATAAGTAGAGGTACCATCTGCACGGTGGTTTTGCTGCACATGGTTTTAGATCTTCAACCACCTTACGAAAGCATCGGCAATTTTTTGCACCCAAAAATTTCAATATACATCGCCAACTGTATGATTGGTAGATATTATATAAATTTTGATAAACAAATCATAGATCTTCTCTCCATTTCCCCTTCAATTTTTCACCATCCACTCCCAATCCCAGCCCACCGAGCGCACCAAAAAGGGCCGATTTTTTCCAGCCAGGTCACGCAGCACCGTCCAACGCTCGTCGAAGCTAAGGCCTTCGCAATCCAAATGGTCCAGGCTCAGTGTGTGCTGATGTACCTCCCAACAAAATTCGGAAAAACAGCACATCAAAATGTTGGATACTATTTTCGAATCAAATTTTGTTGGAGGTTACAAGATTACTGTTGATTCTGTTTTTTCCATGAAATCTTGTTTTATACTTTTTTTTCGAATCAAATTTTTTGATGGGCTATTTCGGGAAGCTACCCCAGCTACCCCCCCAACCACTGGCCCAAAGAAATTGTCCCGTAGCAAAGTCTGTTTCAAGCAATTGTGGGCAAACCAATGATTTCGAGCAAAAAAGTCTGTTTCAAACAGGGTCTATTGAGTCTATCGAGTCTATTGACATCTATTGAGATCTATTGATAGAAAACCAACTGCTGAGGCGGTTCCGGGGGATTCGGCCCTTTCCTGCCGAGTGTACCGAATGACACTAGCATGACACTGGGCCAAATTTGCAAAAACAAACCATACAGTCTGTAATGTAACGGATGATACCATACCACAACTCTGAAAGGTTGATAGGGAGAACTGTTCATGATTTCATCATTCTTATTTCTGTTCTATATGGACACGAGCCGTGTAAGTTTGATATTCTTTTGCATGTTTTTGCTGTTGGCAACCGCATCATATCACAGTGAATCTCTGATCTGCCTGTGGCGCTGCCGGCAGCAGCTTGTGCACACGTGATTTGGCATCTTGCAGCAGCAGTTGCCTCAGTCTTCGCCCCAACTGAGCTAGTGCAACTATGGAAGTGACATACCTGGAGCCCGAAGCACCCTCAACAGCCTCAACAGTGTCTTCAGTGATTGTAAAGATTCTTGGGGCTCGGGGCAGACTTGCCTTTTGCAATTGTGGTGCTTCCTTCCAAAAAGGTTCTCTCAGTTCCCCCAACTGTCTCATATTTGAATTTCGCAATTTATGTCTCCAAGTCATCTGCGTTTTTTTGGGGCATATGGCCCTTGCTTCCGAAAGTTTTTTTTTGAGGATTCTTCCAACTGTTCTCCCGCAACAGCAATAGCTTTGGGGCCTTCAGCCATAGGTTTCGGGATGCGGCAGCTTTTCGGCCACATGCAGTTCTCCAGTGCACATCTGTCTTGGGCTCCCGGCTCTAGGACTCTAGAATGTTCCCCCCCAAATTTGAAGCGCGACTTCAAATGGGACCCAAATGTGTCAAAGAAGCGTAATGCTCGATCTCCTTGACTCCATGACTTCTAATTTCACCAAACTGTGAGCGCCAAGCTGCAAAAGTGTGTCGTCAGATTGTGCAAGCAGTGGAAGGAGTGCACAACCTTGCCATAAATGTGGGAATCTCGACCCCAAATTGCAAATTTGCTCCTCTCAACTACGATCACCACTTACCTAAGAGGAATTTTCATCTTCCAAACCTGCCTATCATGGGAGTTTCCAGATCGAAGACATGGTTGCGTTCACCCAAACACCACGGTGGACAAAGGTCAAGATCTGAAGATTTCCCACTTCCCCTCAGCTCAGGACACACAATCCAGGACATGGTATTGCGCAGTCAGCACTGCGGATGCCAGAGAGGGACTTCCGCATGGTTATGAATGGCGGTTAGCAGTGAAAAGTGATGTTGAAAGGTTGAAAGGATACACATTGACATCATATTGACAAATGTCAATACATTTCAATAAATACCAGACCAGTTGATGAGGTTGATGATGATTCTATTGATCTGGTTGAACTATCTTCTCTTCAGCAACCTAAATTGCAGTTCATTCCGGGAGGATTGCCCACGTACGAAACGCAGGTTGGCCCAGTGCCCAAATTCATGACAGCTTCCCCACGAGTCGGACTGTGAGTTGTGGAAAAGGGCGGCAGCTTACACAAAAAATCAAAGCAACAGCAACAACAGTTACTGAAGTGAGAAACTGCTAGATCCTCTAGTTGCTGACACAAAAAGGTGCCCAAAAAACACCTTAATATAGGAATATAGGGAATATGATGGAACATGTTGGGCAGACTCTTGGAATGACAACATACAAAATCAACGGTGGAACCCTTCATACTCACCATACATTTCAACTATCAGTGGCCTTAGGCTACTTTTGCAAGCTCGGGGCACCGCCAGCTCAGAAAAAGGTGGATCTCAAGTTCCAGTTTGACTGGAGCACTTGGTTTCCAAGCATTGGTGAATTTAACGCAATGCTGACAGGTGAAACATGTTTCACGGATTCACGGTATATATATATATATATATTATAGACATATCTATTTCGGGCATCTAAGGTTCACCCGGAGCCATCCCTGACTTGGCCAAGGATGACACGGCATGTGATACTTGGAGTATGTGAGGCTTAAAGCTAACTTCAGCAAAAGATACTTGGAAGTTGAAGAAGCTGACGTCTTTCATTTCCCTTACACTCCAGTTGCTTGGAGCCCCGAAAATCTCCAACTTTAGATGCCCCAGCAACCATCACTGCCAGTGAGTATGGATTCAAATACTCGCTGCTTATCCAAGGTTTCCCGCACCTTGTGCGAGACGCTCATGAGGTCCGAATCCACCTCGCGGCATCCCCCCTCAGGCCTCTAAGGGCCATATCTTTTTGGAGAGGAAATTTACCATCTAAATTTGATGGAAAACATTTCCACGGGCAAAATGGTAGGTCACATCTTCTAATGTTAGATGTGAAATACAAGTACTCGGACTACCATGTTTTGGATGACCACTTGATAAAATATGGTAGTTGCGTTAAATCGACCAAGATGCGGGTCATCTATGTCCAGAGTTATCATAATTCACTAACCACCATTGAAGAGTGAGGTTGGCTGAGATCATTATATGGCTTCCAAGAGCAGGTGTCTACTTGCTAGGAGATTTCAGCCTTCAGTCCTAGTGTGAGTCCCCAAGAAGTGTCAGTTCCATGGAGTTCTGTATATACTGGACACACTCACAGTCAGAAATGCTTCTCCACAGCAATCAAAGCTTATCAATAGTCTATAGTGAATACTTATCAAGAGTCAGTAATCATCAATGATGTAAAGAGTTACCAAATGCATTCTAATGCATTTTCATTTAACCAGGGCTACAGTAATTCGTGTTTGCCCAGTGTGGCATTTTTCCCAACTGCTTTTTGGCATCCGGGTATTTTCGCACCTCATTGATTCGACTCCAGTTGTTGGAGGTCATCTCAAGGTTCAAATGTGCCCGTTGGATTCCTGCTGCCACATCCAACTTACATCGAGAGATGCAGGTTTGAAAGATGAAGGTGTTCCTGCAGGCGCGGGATGTGTCCGGCAAGTTGAAAAAACCAGTTACCATCCAGAAACCCTTTTGGTGTACATTGGACACCATATGACTCATATGACATTCTGAGGATTACATTCAAGTGCCTTACATCATCTTTCTTAAGTGGCAACAACAACACATTGCTTGTTGCTTCGCAAACGCTTTCAGATTTCATGTCTTTTCCCACGCGGGCTCCCAACAAAACTTCAGCCAAGTTTCTTCACTGCTGTGATGAATTCACTGAAGTCAGACAAATCGATGTAAATGATCTTATGCACTACCTGCACTATGCGCCGCAACGTGCCGACTTTTACCATGTGGGACGAATGGGATAATTAAAGCTGATCCATGTCCACGCTCTATGACTGCCACTTGTATAATATCTGATATTTCAAGAATTTTCAAGACATTACAGACTTGCAAATGGGTATGCCTGAAAATGCTTGACACAGCCAAAGTAACTGATAGAACGCTAGCGACGACATGTAGCGGCACTCCAGGCTTGCGAGGGGGGTTAGGGGAGACATGGGCGCCTTTGAGATTGCCAATCACCCCGTATCTACCTTCAAGACTATGAATCATATGAATCTCTAAATCTCCAAATTGAACACATGAGCCATCTGTGTTGGAAGCGAAAATGCTTCCAAACTTGCTGAGACAATTGGGAGATTCTTTTCAGTTTTCGGAGGCTCAGAATTCAGCCTTGTCAGTCATCAATGCTCGCAAGTGCAAAAGCATGGCCACTAAGACCTGTCGGTAGGACTCATGAAAAATTGACATGGAGGGTAAGCCAACATTTAAACATGGGGCAAAAAATAGACACAACTGGCCACAGCTTGTTTGTGTTTTGACATGTTTTTTTTTAAAGTTCGATTTTGAGAAGTCTGAATGTTTGTTCACTCATTTTTAAGCAGGATGTACAATACACTGAAAGATCAGCCTAATGTCTCCGCCCGTAGAAGTACAGTATCATTTGGTAGACAAGCTAGAGTCACAGTTCTATCTAAGTTCTCTGCTGAACTGCCTCGATTGCTTTGACTGTTGAGATTCATCGATTTTGCATCCATCAGTTGGCCAGATAGACATGTCCCCCAAACGACTCGACTCGACAACAAATCCAACCTTCAAAAGGCGCGTGAGCCCCACTGAGGGATTCACCATGGAGTTCTGAATGCAATCCTTGGTGATTCACGGTCGTGAAATCGGCGAAAACCCATAGTTTTCCGAGCCATAACACCAAATCAAAGCATGAATACAACACTGGATCCCAATGATATGCTATGATCCTATGATATTGTACAGGCTTTTGCCAAGAAAGCACTCTCATCGAAAGTGCAAGAATTGAAACCAAACATGATCAAACATTGGCCTCAACATGTTCAAATGTATTGCGCATGCTAGTTCAATCTTGTAAACCTATTAGGAGGAAGCGAGATCACTGCCGATCACGGCACCACTTTCTCTAAATGTTCTCATTCAACTGAACTCCCTTTACATCCCCCGCTGGATTAAGTAAGGGGGGTTGCGCACCCCAGTTTTGAGCAAAAGATTGATGCCAGCTGGATGTACCACAGAATGTGATTACAAAATTGGTGCATCCAAATAGAAATTCTTTGATGTTTGTGCCTTTCGCATGAGTGACCTGCAACCCACTTTAGAGAAATGGCATGGGTACCATCGAAATGCTTTGAGGAAAGCCCCAAGCTCTCATTTTGCGGAACAGTCCTTTGGGATCAACAACCCAGTTCAATCCATACCTGACCTATGCAAACCACGAGATGCTACTGCTACACACTCATTGATTCATTCCTTCCAAATCCCTACGGATTGTTTGCCAGTCAACGTATCTATGTGCGGGAGTATGTCTATGATTCTATCGTATCGTATCTCTGGAGATGAAGTGACAGGTATGAGCTCTGCAACATGGGGTCACCCCCTACACAAGTAGCCCAGCATCGTCTCTAGAAAATGGATGTTGGGACATCGCATGATTAGCCAAAGAGCTTAGAAAATGAGACTGCGTTGCTTCCTGTGCCAAGGAACCATGTGGGTCTTAAACCAATGGGACGCTCCGACCCATCCAACCCTACCCATTTCGTAGAGAAAAATGGAAAAGGATGGAAAAGGAGATCCCTTTACAATCTTTACATTGTCACGGTCAAGCAATGTCAACCACATTCACTTCCCACTGTGGCCCCTTGTCCAAATGACCCTTGAAAAAATCCCGAGGGACTGGCAAGAAGGTGAAAATAATAGCAAGGTGTTGGATCCCATCCGCCAAAAAGTGATCCACCAAGGTAGCTCTTTCCTTTGAATCTAACTCCATCCATGCATGTTGCCTCAAAGTGCTGCATATGGGCTGCACACAGAGAAGTCAAGGTCTGCTGAAGAGTCTGAAGTGGAAATGATAAACAAGTAACATGTTGCAACATCTTAAAGAACTCCCATATTTTGATTGGCGGAACTTGAGCAACAAGAAATGATCAACGATATTCAACACTGACTGACTCATGATCGACTGTTCAATTTCCACTATGGCCCCTGCATCTGAAACAAGCCAAGTGCCGCGTGAAGCATGTTTAAGTGTTAGACAAAACACACAACGAACAAAGCAGCAAAAAGTCTCGAAAAAAAAACCCATCAACAAGTTGAGTTCTTGTTTGGGGATCTGTTTTCCCTTTTTGTTAGTGAAGTATCCAGTATTCAGGAAACTATAACTACTTGGCCAAGTCAGGCTGCACGCAAATGAATGCCTGCCGGTCATGCACTCGGCTTAAGCATGCGAGTCGTACGATCGCCAAGTCCTCTGAAGTGATAAAGCTTGCATTGAAGAAGTTGGCGCGAACACGCAAATAACCCCAATAAGCCTCGCTTGTTGGATCCATCTGAGAGGCACTTAATGCAAGGACTGCAAGGGAATTTCAGGGTACACCCCCCCAATACCACCGCCTAGGAAATACCGCCTTAATTTGGCCATATTACTGGAAGGGAGAGTGGTGGTTCATGGTAACTTTAATGAGGCCTTATTTCCTCGGGTGCGTCTTGGGCGGGTGGGTGGGATTGGGACCTTAGATTCACGAAGGAAAAAAAGTTGCAACTGGATCTGAAAGCCGATTTTACCATAGCATGAGGGGTTGAATGATATTTGCATGGCCACATGCTCATGCCATGCATGCCATTCTGCTGCTCTTAATCGTAGCAAAGGAACGCTTCGCGGGCTTAAAGAGGACAGGTGAGAAAAGACCTGCATACTTGCAAGCAGCACATCGGCATTCCTGTGACCGGGCAAAGGGTATCAAATGGCTGTCCTTGACTGGGTTCAAGGTCTAGCATTAATCATGCCCATCTGATCATTGGATCCGGTTCTGTATTGAGTTCCACGGATCACTTTCCAGAGAAGGGGACCGCAGCACGTGGTTTTACTCAAATCAACTGGCAGTTTTTGGATGGGACCCATTCAAAGTCAACTCAATCAAGCTTCTGCCCCCCATACCATGGATACTTCCAGAAATTTCGGAAGTTTATGATCTTCGATCCTGCTTAATGGCACTCAATGAGTATGAGAATTGATCGGGCGATCCTCTCTGGCACCCTTGGCTTGACACCCCTCCCGACCTTGTTCCCAGGAATTTAGAGCCGCGACCACCGCTCAAACCAGAGAGAAATCCAAGCAAGAAAAGAATGTAGCAATGGAACACATCCTGTCCTCAGCGATTTGAGGTGCAAAAATATCAGTTGGAAAATTTGAAAAAAAAACTCGGATGAATTTTGACTTTTTTCAATCTTTTCCACAGATCGATGGATCTCCTTTGTCAAAAAAATCAGCCCGGCGAAGTCCAGTGGCCAAATTTTTGGATTTTCTCTTGGAGTTGTGCCGCGTTCGCGGGCACATTCTCTCCTTGCAGCATCTGAGCGAAATTGAAGGTTTCCTAGGAAGGCTGGAGCAACAAGAAATCGCAAAGTTGAATTTACCAAAAAAAACAAGGTGAAACACTGCTGTTTTTGTTTTTTTTACCTTCTCACAGTTCTTTTTTACTCCAGGCGGCATATCGAAATCAAGTAGCAAAAATAAGATTTTGAAATAAACTTCGTCCTAGTGTGGTAGCAGGGCTGCACATTGAAACAATTTGAAACATGTAGAAACCGTTTAACCCAGCTTCATGCACCGTAAGGACTGACCGCAAGTAGTGTAAAGCGGTCGGGCTCAAGGATGCGACGGAAGGAACGACCTGTGCAAAACGGCGCAGCCGCCCCACCAATGATTTCAACCTTCAATCACTTGCTCATGCAATGTCCCCCAGCTGTGGTAATCTTATTGCTGGATGCCAAGTCCATTTCAATTCTACATGATCAACTAATATCCTTTTTAGATCTTTTTAGTGCGTTTAATTACATCAAGCAGCTGTCCAAAATCATCCAAAATCCATACCATTCTCTACCTCCAAGGTCCAAGAGTTCAACGAGTCCAACCCATGGAATTTTCACCAAACATTGCTGGGAACCCCAACATTCTTTGCATGATCAACGAGATATTGCACCACTTGTTCTGGACGACTCTCACATTGGATCTGGCTCTGTACCGTGGTGCATTTGCCCAAACCTTCCAACGGTTGATGGAAAGTTTTTTTGATGATTGAAACAAAAAGGTAAAGCTATACTGTAGCTTCATAAGCCCCGGACTCGTACCTATATATATATATATTGTAACACATGTATATATCTTAAGTATATCTGAATATTACATTATTATCATAGTTTAACGGTATCAATGCAGTATATTGATGTGATTTGATGTATACATGTATATATATACACTGTTTTGGCCCCCAAACTGCAAATAAAGAGGTGCTGGATTTGTTTCTAGGAAGCTACAACCAATGAAATTGGAGTTGGTGAGTTTGTCTCACATGGGAAATTGGGAAATGGTTGATATACCTGGATTGCCTTTTCAGTGGACTGTCGGAAAATTGTGTTGTAGTTGTAATGAAACAATATTCATCATATCGAAGACTTATCACAGTGAAACCTCTGATCTTGGAAGTGGATCGTCAATTTGTAAAATTGACGCGAAACACAGCACTTGGCATATCTTCGCCGGAGTCCGATTGCAATTTCACAAGCGAGAAAAACCCAGGTTTTCCAGGTTATTCTCTTTCGATCTTTTGACTTCGTAAGGCGCAACCACTTTCAAACAGGTTGTGATTTTTAAATACATCATCATGCAGCATTTGTTCAAAAACATAACAAGTGACACACCTCCACACTTTAATCCTTGAAGCCCTGGATGTTTGGAAGAAGCTCATCCGACACGCCTCGAATAGCCACCAGCACCAAAGCAGCATGGATTTGATCGTGGCTAGGCGTTGTCCAGGAGAAGACATCCTGTGAATTCAGTCCAAAGCTTTGACGTGCAGTAGAAAACAAGGAAGTACCAGTATCAAAATATATAAGGTGTTAAAATTTGCACATAGAATCATAGAGCTCTCTCTTCATCCTCCGCCCCAAGGGTTCAGCCAAGAAAAACACATCTCCATTCATGTTGAAAAAATGTATGCATGTCCAAAGAATTCTATTATAGAAATCTAAACATATAAATACCGATATATTTATGTATGGATACTTCTTCAATTTCAACACCTAAAATATAAAATATGTCTATTTTCAAAAAGTTATCTAAGTAAACAACTATTAAATAATGTGTGTGACTGTCCTCTTATTCATATACGAAAGGCTTGCATGCAGCAGGTTTCTGGATGGTCATCGCGGTAGTGCTACTATAGTACTGGTTCGTGGGTGGGAGTAGTAGTAGTGATGGAGACCATGTGACAAATAAACAACTATATATCTATATCATAAATATATATATATATACACTGTAAGTGTATGAAAGATGGTCTAATTCTCAGACATGCACATTCGATAAACTTCAAAACGCATGGATCCGAGCGATGCATCGATTGCGCCTGAAGCTGCCTCCACTGACTAGGTTTCAGTCGTAATTCCTCATTTGCCTGACACATTTGGTGACAGACTTGACACACATCAGATCAAACTGGCCAGTACCTCCTGTAGGCCAGCAAGGTCCTAGACAGAAATCTCCAACATCTTTTTCTCAAAATTTTGCAGGATCTCATTTCGACATTTTTGCGCCTGAGGATGCACGAAGAGGTCATAGCGATTATGAATCAACGACAACAAGCTGATACAAGAGGACTCTGCTCGATCACGTTCAGCGACCTGTGGCACAGTCCCAATGCAGGATAAATCCAGGTTGGTACCCTCAGGTATCTGGAAATGTCTGGAAAAATCCTTGGGTTGCCAACCAAATTCTACCTGGATGCTGCTTGATCTTCACTTGTTAGTCAGCACTTTAATACTGTTTCTCCTTGCTCCCGTTGATCTTCTATAAATTGCGTGTGGGCTGGCATGTGCGTGCATTTGAAGCTTGTGTTTTGCTTGCTTGCTGGCTTCTTCGGTCCCGTACCGGGAGAGAAAACTCTCGTGCGTCATGCGCCCACTGAAATACAACAAGCAACGTCAGGAATCCAGTGGAGCAGCAAAACATAGTAAATTTTGCGAGACGTCCAAACTTGAAGAACAAACAACAGTGTTGACAAGGGTGTGCTCCCAGGTCCTTCCATCTCAACAGTTTCATGATGCAATCCAGGCCTGCTCGAAGATAGCATAGGAGCCATGGAACAGGTCAATTTCTGGCAAGTGAGCGCACAAGTCTCGATGCAACGTCTCCTGTAGCAAAACAGAAGAAGCTCAGCTGGGTGGA
The DNA here is from genome assembly GCA_000507305.1 of Breviolum minutum Mf 1.05b.01. Classification (NCBI taxonomy): domain Eukaryota; class Dinophyceae; order Suessiales; family Symbiodiniaceae; genus Breviolum; species Breviolum minutum. Next base: position 103,209 of record DF239851.1, read on the forward strand.
TGACCGCACTAATTTTGTGGCTAGGTCCTTCGGACACATGGACGGCACACTGTAGATTGGAAAACAATGATGATACTTGCAGGAAGGCACCATTCAAAACAAACAAACATCACAGGTTGTCAACGCATGTCTCTGCTGAACTTCAAAATTGCTATCCGTTTTTGGAATACATGACATTACCTACTACTGCATTCATTTGCAACATATAGCTGATTCCCAATGTCCAGCTCCAAGTTTGGGCCCGACAGCCCTTGGAGCCATTCCAGCAATCCAGTGACAAGCTTCCTGCAACATTGAAGCCCGAAACCCCCGAAAAAATCCGAGAACTTTGGCGACTTGGTTGTTTCAACCGTAAATGGAAACACATCATTTGTCAACTTGGAGCGTTTATTTCAAGCAGTGACAATTAACGGCTATGGATTTCACCGACTCCGTTACTCTTGGGTGAAACTTCGAGCTTCCATCTCTCTCCCTCCATCAGTCACTCAGGTTCAGTGACAGTGGTTGGATGTTTTAGAATTGGTTGGTGCTCCAGTTTTTTCTGAACTGTTCCTTTCTTAATCTTCTTTGAGTTTATCTACGATTGTAATTGTCTGATGCGAGAAGCAAATGGATGCGGCTTGACATCATTGATCCAACCACCGTTGGCTTGTCAAAAATTGCCAGTACTCGTCCGCAACCTGTAGGGAAGCAATCTCCCAACAATTCCCTGGTACACATCAATGCCCAAAGAAGCATGTGAACAATTAAAACAAGTATCACATCAGCATATACACATATGTTGAATCCAACACCTAGTACCACGCAGCTATGAGTCGAGAATCTCATGGATTTCTTTGATATTTTTTTAAAAACTATCTATACAGGCACGATTTTAGACAAATAGAAGATGGGATATCATTTTTGTGCACTCTGCAAACATCCAAAAAATCTAAAAGACGTTGCTTAGTTCCAAAGACTGAACAAACGTCAGCATATTATGTCAACACCCTTCACACTATCCTCCCATCTCCCCCCATATCCTTCGGCCCAGTCCTCTTTGGAAGTGATCCTGATTCAGCGCCGGCCTCCAAGGGCATCAACTCAAAGCCTTCTGGAAGGGTCTCCAGTTCCGTTGGGAAAAGGCGGATGTTCTTCAAGCGGGTTTTGGGATCGGGATATAACTCCTGACGCCCAGGAGTTGGTGGCTTGTGTTCCAAATCACTCAGGCGCTTGGAGGAAAGAAGGGACACACCAAATTTCAATCCAAATGATACCAAATCCACAAGAAAATTTACAGAAAAATTATGTCATTTCAATCAGGACACGTCACGTCTGTCTAGTTTCAATTCTCGTGTTTCCCAATCAATTTCGAGACAGACCTTGTTGGATTTGATGCCAAAACATCAAGCGGAAAAAAAGGGAACAAAACTCAGCAGCATACGCTCACACAAAGTCAGAAGTAAGTCATATGGTAGGCCACAGCGACCATGTCATATCACTTCATTTTCACCAGTTTTTTTTCTGATTTATGCTATTGATCGAAGCATGATAAATTCATAAATTTAGCTTCATGTTCGTTGTTTCATTGCAAATCGCAAATGCACATTTGGGGTCCAAGAACTTTCCCTTCCACTTTTCACCACCACGGCATTCTGGGCGGTCCTGGTACTGCTTAGTTCTGCAGCAGCATCGATACCCTTCCTCCAACTGCTGCTTGTGTCGGCTTAGCACCGATGTCTTGCGCATGCCTTCCACAAAGGCCTCCAATCCCATCGGTGTCAGGTACCGTAACAAAATCAAAACAGTCTTCAAGAATTTGGGTCTCGTGAAGATTCTTGGCCCCCGCCATGCCCCCGCCCAAAAAAACATCACATCCTTTCCCTCCGGTGATGTTCTCCTTAGCATAATCGCAGAACATGGAGGCGCACTGCGGGGCGTTCTGCAACGTATTGATCAGATCCTTCCAAGCGGATCGCGTCAGGGCTGTATCCTCCAAAAACTGGGACCTTGGGGCATTTCCAATCAGTAGGCTTATGCAATCAATGGACATCAACTGGCCACTTCAGAATGCATACCAGCCTCTTGAGCCATCACATGCTAAAACCCATCCGAAAGCCACTAGTCAGAATCACCCACCGGTTTCACCCCCTTTACCTTCGGGAAACCCCGGATGCCAGCCCATCCTGTTGATCCAAAGTCAAGACCTCCGAAAAAGTTCTGGCACTCAGCGTGGAGTGGTGGATAACGCCTTCTGCATACAGAGCAAGTTCCTCAAACCATTCTTCTCCTGAAAGTTCCGATGCGGATGGAAGATCACCATGGGCAATATTCAACACATAAAACTTAACACATCAAATTCATTTAAATTTCAGTGTTTCAATGATTCTAGTTGGTGAAGTGCACCGGACTGTGCTCCATCGAATGCAGTATATAGGGATGCGCAGGGCTACTTGAGGCCATACTCAGTCTATTAGTTACAAGTTGCAACATTTACACTAATACCAACAAACAAAGACAACGTTCTCAAGTCCTGCCTTCAAAGTAGCATTCTGGAGAGGATCCCTTTAGGTTTCAAGTGCTTTTTTTGGCAACCCCAAATTGGCCTCGCCTAAGACCAAGCGTTCCGTCTTAGGATCTTCAGCCTCGCGGATCACCATGCGATTCATGCGACATCTTCCATCTCTTGACTCCTGTTTTGGTTCACCACTCCCTTAGTTATAGTATAATCTCGACCAGATCCCCTCGCCGCCTCTACATGAGAGAACTTTCCAGTCACGGTGATATAAAGTGAGGAGGCAACCGCTCCGGTCACAAAAACCTTTTCCTGGAGGGAACATGATGCGAGAATCTGATGATCAATTAAAGGTGGAAAAGGAGTGTGAAGGGAGCATTCTATACAGGTTGTCAGTTGTCACTCATGACAATCGCAAACACTTGGGTTAAAAAAACAGTAGGGAGCAAATGCACAATGGATCGTGCCAACGCATGATTAAAGTCAAACAGGCATGTATCTAGATATACATAAATCTGAGTATAAAATGTATACTTGGTAAATAATGATTTATATAAATACTGGAATACATGTATTTACAAAGTCTATACACACCCCTGCATTTACCAGAATCCCGTAAGGCATTTTCCCTCCAACTAGCTTACCACCACATCTTTCATTTAGTGATCCACATACTTACAACCACCGTCGAATGACACAGCTGGATTTCCTTGGTCTCAAAGACTTGCTTCTTGAGCTGGGCACAAATGTACGCAAAGGTCTCTGGATAAAGCTCCTGGATTCATTGGATTCCCGTAAATTCCCTGTGTGCAATGGGAATGGGGTTCTTGAACCAGGAAACCGGAAACAGAAAATTGATGAAATTGGAACACTATAAAAAATTGATAAGCTGAATCCAAAAACACCAAGTTGCAAATAATTTATGGGATATTCCATCTACTCCAAGTACTGCAGGACGTTTGTAACGGATGGAAATCTAGAAGCTCTGAACCTGACATGGAGCCTATCACGTGGCGCCTCAGGAATAGATCCTTTTCAACCTATCATTTTCCAAGGGATAAGTGGGAAGAGGTAGGTAGTTAACGATTGTTAATAGTAGTCAAAAATTTTTAAAGACCGTAAAAACTTGTCAGGCCCACGTGTAAGAGTATGGATTAAATACGTCAACAATCAACCATTTTGTGACTCGTCTTATAAGGACTGCGTGGCTGGGTCGACAAGTGGCAAATTTACGGCAAACTTTTTGATGTCGAAACTTGAACACACCTGCACCTGTTGTCCCAAGTAAAACAGGAGTTTTGGTGCGCCTTGGTGAGGTTGTAAATAGGCAAACGCTCCAGGTATTCCCCTCTTTGACTCACATAGAGCTCTGTTTGTAGCGTCATTGAGATCAGGGAACTGTCGAAGGTGACAGGAGAGATCTTGTCCAATTTATATTCCACAAACTTCATAATACGAGAGACGAGCTCAAAGGATGCATCCTGCAGGCTGGGTTGGGCTGAAAAACAGCATTGCAACAAAGGGGAATTCCCCCAAGAACATCTACATAGAACATGGTAACATGGCACAACTAAGGCACACAATGCTTCCTTGGCCGCACGGGACAGTTGAACAATAGAGATTTTGGAGCAGTTTTGAGGCGAAGTTGAATTGAATACATGAAGAAGATTCTGTATCTACATGTATGACATGTATGGCCGCGATGGAACCCTTGTGAAAGGTGCCTTCCACGGTGGAGATTTGCAACCTATGGATCTATAGAGTTGGTATTACATAAACACAGGATCGCAAGCTACACCTGCAGAATTGCATTGACTTGTTTGCAAGTTTGCATGGACTAGTCGTGTGGACTATACATTACATGGTCAGCCTTGCCATAAATCTCTGCTCCCCCGTTGGGAACGAATTAATTCGAATGGTCGCATTTCCTTCAGGCCCCCCTAAATCATTCGAGTGAATTCACCTGACAAACATGTTCTTTCAAAAAATGGTGACTTCTGAGCTTCAACAAACACATACAAAACAGAACAAACATGAACAAAGCAAATCAAACACACACAAATCCAACCAGGCTAAGCAAGCTCCTGGTTGCTCAAATACACGCGAATTTCTCGTCGTTGACGGGACCTGGACTCATTCATGGCTCTCAGCTCCACTAAGGTTCCAGAGATCTTGGAGACCGCAGAACCGATCCTGGTTGCATCAAGGTTCAAACATGGTTGGGCCTACTTGCCACCCTACAAATGCCATATTCTTCAACAAACGCAGAAGAAACCTTATACCAAAGCCTTTGAATCCATATTAAAGGTAAATAAATATAGTAAATCTATTTTGTATCAATCTGCAACTCTATACCCCTATAGGTAAAGCTTTCAATCAATCGAGTCACACCACCAGCGTAAAAACATTATTCATGATGTCCACCAGGCGTTCGCGAACACTTTCTGGTGCTATCAACGGCGGTGCTGGGGCATTCATGACCTTGGATTTCAAAGGTCTTGGCCTCAACTTGGTGGTTTGATGGTTGAAGCAACAGGATTGATTATCATTACAAATTTGTAACATGTATATAATTACATACAAACATGAAGTATACAGTGAATTTATGATGTGCCATTTACTACTACACACAACCTGTGAAGAACTCAAGGTGACTAAAATGATTTCATATAATATACATAGTTTTTTATTACATAGTCTTTTATTTTATGTCTGTAAAATTCAGCAAACACTATTTTTAGCTTCCACATCAGAAGTTCCCATGGTTTATCTTCTGTGGAAGAGTTGCAGTTTGCCCATTCAGATCCCACTTAATTTTGGAGAGGATTTCCAATATTATAATGTCTCCAGTATAAGCATGTACAAAGTATCCTTTGGTTGGTGAGTTCAACAGTGTGCTCATTGTACTTTGCCCAAACTGCCCCCCCAGGCCAAGTGTCATAACGAAGTGAGGTGATATACTGTGTACCACCATCCAGTTGATCGGCAAGGGCCATCATAATCCAACTTTGCCGACCTTCTTCCTGCACGATTTTAGGGAGATGATTGATGGACATGGTTGTTAAAGGGGCTCATGGCTTTGCAGGATTCTTTGGTGGCTACCCTTGGAAGGTTTTTTGGCGCTGTCCTGTACAGTCATTCCAATCCAAAACCACAAACAGGTGATGATGTGTGCAACCAACATCGCAGCAACTGCTGCATTGAAGATGGAGATCACCTCAATGAGACACATGGCTGAGACATTCGCATGATACCCTGATGGTACATCAAACACCTTCAAGTCTAAGTCTAAGGGCATTAATATAAATGTATATATACATGTATATACTGTAACTATCTAATAACTATCTATCATTCTGCTTGAAAATATGTATGTAGAGAGATTGTATTAATATTAATATCGTTGTCTGAGATGTCGACATTGATGCCAGGAATATCATGAATCCACTTGAACAGAAATCCTTAACCCTGATAAGTTGACTCAAAGCCAGTCCGCCCAGAGATGTCGTTTGCAAGTTACAAGCATGATCCACTGCCGTCCGGTCGAAGCAGCAAGCTCTTGAATGATTTCATCCTGCGAAGCATAGGACATGGTAACGTTCTGGTTCGGGTCATGGTATGTTATGGTCAAATGTCACCTAAGTAACCTTGCTGGAAGAATCACCTCCAGAAATGCTGATCATCTCCTAGTGGCATCACCTATGACAGTGATTCAACAGGATGTGATGCGTTGGGCAGGTCCAGCTTTGTCATCTTCAGAAGTCGCAGCATTCGAAAGGCGCGCACAATGCGACCGAAGCGTAGAAAGCTGAGATTGCTGTCATAGTCCTGCAGGCATCTCAAATTCAGAAATTCTCTGGGTGTTCAAAGGTGCTATTTTGAAGCATTCCAACTTCAGATTTGATGGGTATACAGAAATGGTTATAATATGACATGCACAGGTGTTCGGCTTTTAGGTCCACTTTGACATATTTTGACACTTTTTCTGCATTGGTTGAAGGTTTTCTTGTTTTTTCCATGGATTTGGTTACAGTACCGCCTTGGTCTGTAGCCGAGTATCTATGAGTATTTATATCTATGAAGATCGATGAGTATATCATTTTTTCAGTACACCCGTGCCAGCAGTCTAGATTTTTGGATTCTGTCTGTTTCATTTTTCCAAGGTTTGGAAGCTTGATTCATGATGAGTCTAGTAAGGTCGATGTTGGAATGTCTAAGAAGAGTAGCAGTTTTAGATCGTTTTAGGGAAATCACAGCCGTCTTTGATCCTCTTTGCATGTCCTGTGCCAAATTCAGATAGTCCAGAATCACGATCGTCACATCCAGGAAAAACCATGTGCTCAAATAGCGCCTGAAGATCGCACGCCTCTTTGTAACAAGTTGACCCTGAATATACACCGCAGTGTTCAGGTTCAGGAAGATGTCCACGGTCCAAAAAACTAAGCTCACATAGATCGAGACAGAAAGAATACTACCACTCACTGTGTCAAAGCCCATCTTCCAGTCCCAGGCAATGGACAATGGCAAAAAAATGGCGTCAATGAGCAGCAACACCAAACTCACCAAATCCTCGGTGTTTCGCAGCTCACATTCTCACATTTCCCACCCCCATTCAAGGAAGAGAAACTGTGAAGACATGCCTTGCAAGCAAAGTTCCCAGCAAATTCGAAAGTAACCTTCTGGATGCATAGGCCTTCCAGGATTCAAGAGGTGCAAGTCAAACATGAGACAAAATGAGTGATCACAAATCTCAGATCGCACTAGACTTGTGTATCCTGTTCATATAACATAGTTCTCTCCAATCCATCAATGCCCATACGTCAAAACCTGGAAGCACAGCAGAAAAATGTGCAATTCATTTCACCTCTGCATCTTCCAAAACACCTTTGAAGACCATGGCAAAGTACCAAGTGATTGGACTGTGATAGTCGACACCGGATTGCTTTCTACACATAAAAAGTGAGGTTCTTGTATGAATATAGAAATGTGGATGTCCGTTCCTGCAACCCCAATGACAACGGGATTGTTGTTGGAACAAACCATTGTTGCACGCTTAAGAAGTTCCAAACTAGGGGAAAAATTGATGCTTTCTGGTAGCAAATTCCTTCCATCAATATATAATGTATATTCATTCTGAAGTCTCTTCTCTTTCACTTTGCAATTGTATCTCTTAATTATATCATTAGGCATTGCTGTGAACTTCTTCAATTCTCATCTTTAGGTGCATGTACCCAACCCAAGTGAAGGATGACAAAGGTAGAATACCACAACTACAACCCCAAAAATTCATAACAATTCGACTGTCGATCGCGATGCTCAACCGGACCGATCGCCTCAGTGCTGATGCTTCGATAAGTCCCGAGAAGCCTCTTTCCGAAAAGGCTTCGGAAAGAGTCGTCTCTTTCTTCGAATGGGTCTTCCTGACGACGGGACACTTCAAGGGAGGCGAGGGTCCAGAAACTGGAGAATAGTACCAAAGCAGTAATACAATGGATGAATTATTTGTCTATCAAAGACATCAAGGGATGAATAGATGCATTGTATTTTTTTATGTATTTTTTCATTATATTCCATCATTATCCCGTGTGCGAGATGTTTCTATATGGTTACATATGAACAATGCGTCATGCATGATCATGCATGTACCAAGTGAATTACCTTCTGAGTCGGTCAGTTCATCTCTGGCAAGTAAGTTTTGTTTGAACAAAAACACTAACATAAATCAATGACTCGAGTAACGAGAGATTTTGCACAAAACCACAACACCAGAAAACAGGAGTCTTGCTTAATTCAAATCTAGAAAAAGATTTCATGGTTGCAAACCAACATGCGAATACGATCGTCTTGGAAGATCCCACTTGGAATAATATAGATTTATAGATATTAGTAACCATTCGCGAGAGGTCTGCACCGCCAAATGCAAGCCATGTTTGTGGTACATAGGAAAATATAGTAACACTTGAGGGAATCCATGGTCCAAAGGACGCATCAATTTGTGTCCATCTTTTGGGCTCCACCCGACAGCTCCTGTGCAACTCTCCCATGGATGCTGTGTAGAACGAACAATGTGTTGAAAGTTGCATCCATCGGCCATGCAAATGCAATGTGCCCAAATCTTCAGGGCTGCTATTCATGACACCTCACTAGCTCGAGCAACAAGGGAATTCCCCAGTTTCCAACCACCAAGAATCAGTAATGACAGTGGGGGAAACACATTTTTTAAGGCCTTTCCCAGTGGACTTAAAGATATGAAAGTTTCCCAGTGGACAACGCATGATTTTAGGATGAATGCCAGTAATTTTCTTTCAATTTGATCAGCATTCTGGTGAAACAATCCGAACTCAGAACTACTTAAGTGCTCAATTTCCTTGAGTTAAAATCATTTAAAATGCAACAAAAAAACCCATGATGACAATACCATGGACCATGACCATCTATCCCGTCGAATCTCCAAGGCGCGGAAGGAAGCATAGGTTTTGAATTTCTCATTGGAAGCCTCAGGTTAGAAACGGAAGATCCCCCACATTTTTTTACGATAAAATCCGGGTGGTTTGTACTACGGTGGGTGACCTTAGGGAATCATAAAACCGGTCTGGATCCTGTTTCGCCCAAAAACACTAGCCCCTCAAAAATGTTTGGATGATCCAGTGACTCATCCAACATCTTTAGAGAAAATCTTCAGATCCAATTTTTCTTCAAAAATTATTAAAATGTCTCAACCATTCTTTTCTGGGGCCCTCCACAGAGTTCAGTGCATGTACTTGCAAGGCTGCTGGTTCTTCATTGATTTTGCCGTTCGCCACCTCGGCCAGAACCCAAGGTTGCGACGAAACGAGGAAGTCTTCCAAGCCCTATTGCGAGCGTTGTCTTAGTTTAAGGATTGGAATATTGGAATGGTTTCACGTTCCCAGTTGTTTTGCTTTTTGTCAGGCCTGTCATGTCCTGAACCCAATGAAACATGACTCAGTTTCTTCGACCCGGCAACATGACAATAACGCAATGAATCTAAATCTCCCTCTCTTTTTAAAAATAATCAAGTAGTCCAACAATTAGGTACAAATCCACAAAATACCACGGAACTTGGAAATGTTGATTTCCAAAGAGTTTCTCCTCGTTCAAGGAACCCTCACTTTCCTCAATTGCAGGGTATGATGTGGATGTTTTTTTTTGGTTGTTGTCGTTGGCAAGTCTCTGAGAGAAAATCCTTGGCAGTTTCCATCGACGGCATCACTTCCAGAATGGGGCTTGATGGCAACGTCGTGCGAAGAGAGTTCAACTTCGCATTGATTCGTTTGAAGCAGGTATCCTTACGCCGCCGAGCAAAGGGATCTTTATCAAGATTGGCCACAAGGAGCTACTCTCTATTCTGAAGATTATCCCACGCTACTTACAATAGTATTCCGGTCATGTGTCCATCCTTGCTACGTTGACAAGTGACAAATCAACTACATGACATTTGCAACATTCATGATCTACAAAGGCAACATTGACAAAACATGACAAAACTATTAAATAGTGCACAATACTCCAAGTTTCATGAAATACGAACCGATCATGTTGATTCAAACAACAAACCGTCCACCACTCAACAGCAAGATTTGGAGGCTTGCATGTTAGTGAGTGGCGGTATCAGGACATCAATTTTCACCAGCCGTCGCGGCCACATGCCTCCATCCCAAAGGTCCAAGTCTCCATTTCACTCTGGAGTGCATTGATTGCCGCTTGAGAATCCATGGTGGAGCACGGGTCTCGTTGCTTCCACAGGGTTCGACGATTTCCAGGAAGAAACATGATAAACTCGTTTCTCTTGTCTGAGATTCTGACGTGTTGGTATTTTCATGAAACTATTTCATACTATTTCTTGTCCCAAGGGTTTTGAGAACATGCAACAGAGACACATGGCAATCCGACTTCAAAATTGACATTACTCTGACATACTGGCAAGGTTTTATTGGCTTGAGCTGTGCTTTTGACCGATGGTGACCGGATGCGAAAAAAGCGAGTTTGCTCAAAGGATCACAGCGATTTAGCAATAAAGCTCAGTGAGGTTGAGTCATATGAAGCTACCTGAAGATGTTATTTTTGTTGAGTGATGTTGAGTTTTCGAAGAACTGTCGTTTTTTTTTGATTGCTATTTTTTGTAACTGTTCCTGCCCTGCTTGATGTTACGATTCCATCCTCTACCGTTGGACATCCTAGATGTCCATCCATTTTGCTAGCCCAACAAAAAGCCAAAAGCGGGTTGTGTAGGACATATCCAGCCAGCTTTCCTACTGCTGGTCTGGATGCAGCTTGGCTGCTACCTAAACCCAACTAGCGCAGGTCATTTCAGTGTGATCTCGCCATGAATGGTGAAAGTTGGACTGGAAATGCAACTTCCCATAGTTATAGAATCATATCTTGTTTATTCTTTCTTTTCTTTATCTTGTTTAAGTAGTAGCACCCAACACAACAGTGTTAGGCGCATCGATTTCAACATCGATTTCAATCGCTGCTTGACATCCTGATAGTTAGCGGGCTCATGCCACACAGAGAACTTCGGAGCTGAGATCATGGGGGGAAGTCTTTGTGCAACGTGTCCCACCGCCAAAGGCCAGCTCCACTCAACGTTGCCTTACAATGACTACAGATATTGGTCAGTATTGATCTCCGGTCCATTTTGACTGCATGACACGGGAAGAGAATATGACCCCTCGCAATTAGCCTATAGGTGTGCACTGAACTCGGAACTGATGCTGACAATGATGAGGGAGACTTCCTACACAAAAAGTTGATCAATTAACTGCTGCGTTTCGCCATCGAACTAATACCTCTCAATCAAATTCCAGGGAGCTTGTGGGGACGTGGCCAATGGCATGAGGATTTTGCTCTTCAAAAAAGGCTAGGCAGCCATCCGAAAGACCGGCTGACCCTCAAAGGGTCACAACGATACAACGGAGTGATGGACGATTTCTGTGTCGCAGCAAGAAAAGACCCTTAGGTGGTGGTTTCAACACATCTGGGCGGTGTGCATACATGTCCATATGTAAATATGTATGTATGTATGTATGTATGTATGTATGTATGTATGTATGTATGTATGTATGTATGTAATATGTACATACTATATATGTATATACGCGTTAGCATTCCCCAGCCCCCCTCCTATGGTGATGGGTCTATATACAGTATCTAGTCAGAATGTAACTACTTCATAATAGTAGTTATGTGGTGATTATACAGCTTATATAAGTTAACAGTTAACATGTACTCAATTATGCAAGTAAAAGAAACCACCCCCTCTCCCCCCTGTGGTGTTGCTTTGTGGTGCCGTACTGCATGAAGTATAGAAAGTATCTCGTACCCATGCATTGAGTTTCTTGTCCCCCCCCTGTAGTGGTGGGTGGGCGGACCAGGAAGGCGTAAATATTCATATATGTATATATATAAATACTATCTATTGATAAACTGGGTAATCGTCCCCAAACACGAGTCGATATACAAAAAAACGTGAAACATCTGTGTTTGAAACCGCCACCTAGAAAAGACTGAGATACAAAACAACCCTGATAAATTTAGCTGAAACAATATCATGCCGGTCCTTTGCTGAGCCAAATGAGAGGGTCAGCTATATGGCGCCTTCCAACATGTGAAACACTGAAGCTCAGAAGCTCTCGCAAATTTGTGGTCAAAGCGGGCCACATATAGGGCTGGCAAACATCTGCAAACAAACAAATAGGATGAAATGGCCACAAAACACCCAATTTTGAGGTATTGAAGTTAAATGCTGGTTCTGAGCCCCAAAATCATATCGGTGCAGCCAAAACCTGCTTGAAACATTCGATGCAGCAGGAATGCACGCCTTCGTAGGTATTTCCTCAGGTTGACCAAGCCGAAACAACGATTGTGGATTGCCCCACTTTGAATACAACCCACTGTAAATTGATTCCTCTTAGTTCAATCAAGGAAAGACCTATTGTTTCTAGGATGAACCATTGGCCATAAGGATGACCCAAACTTGGCACCAAAACTGCGCTTCCACTTTGGAAACCCAGACCCCAAATTTTTCAAGGGATCTGGGATGTCTTTCCCTTAGATGGAAAAGGTGGGTGCCTTTGGCGTTGAAGCCTTTTGCAATTTACTTAGATGACTTTCCACAGTTTGTTGCCTTTGCATCACATCACGGACGCAGTAGGCTAAGGAGGTCAAATCACTATCTGCCTCGTGGATACGACCCCAATTGCCGCCTGTCATTTCACATTGTGCACGACGACCAGCAAAGCCTTTGAGAGCCGGCCGGTGGAACATGCTTCTTTTCACACATGCGTTTTTTTCAAACAAAGAGCTTTTTAAGCAGACCGATATGATGGGAGACCTTAGAGTATGTATATATGAATTATATATACACATGTTATTTTTCAATATATCAGCAGTCTTCTTACAATTTTAAGGCATTCCCAACAAACACGGAATGCAGGCGGCATGTATCACCTGTGTCCCAACAACTTGAAAAACCCTCCATCTGGCGAGATGCGTATCTTGCATCTTGACACACATGTCTCGAAGACAAAGTGGTTCTGCACGCAAGCGATGAACTCACCTAACAGTCAGCCAGTCAGCAGTCATTTTTCCGAATGTTGGCAGTTTTCATTGGGGTTCTGACATGTGGGCCACTATAGTTAGTACCCAAATTCATTATATGATATTTGTGAGACGCGTTTCAGGATCTTCACAAGTGGTGTAGTAAGACTGGCTCTTGTGCTTTCACAATGACAAGTGTGGGAACCTGTGTGGCCCTAAGACTAGAATCTTGTCCATTATTTTCTGTGATGAATGATCCTGATCCTCCCCCACGTAGCAAGTCTTCCCCACCAAAAAAAAACTTTGGAAACCCCCAGAATCAATGGGTGGCAGTGATGACATGCCAGGCTGCTTATCCCTTGCAAGGTGGCCCTATGACAAGATACAGGAAAGGGCGGTTCCTGATAGAAGCAACAATTATTGCAAATGCGTGTGTATATATATGTAATATTAGATATATATTCATTTATAGTCTTTTTATACCTTTTATTGTCTTTTTAACTATAACTTTACAAGGCAGAATAAGTCATGGTCCATTGTTTGCTGTGATTTGTCTCAAGTATGCCCGTGCCTGCGAACAATTCGCAAACATGTTACAAGCCGGTGTAGCAAAAGGCTTTTCAGCAGATTTGCTATGTTCCGGTACACTCTCTCAGAGCATATCCGCTTACCTCTATAAGTCTATAAGTATATTACTCTCCCTGAAACTAACATAGCACCTGAAAATAGGCCATCCCAAAAGGAAACTAGTATTCCAACCATCCATTTTCAGGTGCTATGTTAGTTTACCGGAGGATAATGACAATGAGCACACGAGTCTTACCCCGCAAAGTTGTGACAAGATATCAATGAATATTCGAGCGATGCGGATGATGAAGGTGCGTCGATCTTGCAAGGTCCCAAAAAATCATCCCTAGATAGACAATTAATAAATACACATCGAGATACATGAGATACAGTATATGCAAATGCCAAATGCATGCAAATGAACTTACAAAGGTAAATGAACTTACATTTTGAATCATGAATCCTTTCCCTTTTTAAATCATCATTTGATTCGCAGAGTGAAGCCGTTTTCAACCCAGCAACTCATGTCGGCCAAATCCACGTTGATGACCTTTGCCCCTACCAAGTCAGGGTTCATAGCTACTGCTGGCTGCAAGGTCTGCAATAACCTTAGCACAACGGATGCTGTTAGGAACACCTTTGAATCTTGGCAACACAACTAGTGATTTGAGGATTGAAAAAGGCTGCACCAAAATCATCTAAATTTTGGAAGCTGCCAACTTTGAGATGCAATTATCTCTTCAATGAGATGCAGCCACGACCCTTTCCTTTCCCTAAAACGTTTCCCAGGAAGCCAAGCAACTCCTCCAAAATCTCAAGCAACCCCAGCAAGGTTACTATCGGATTCTTCATTGCCTGGGGGCCACAGTCCATAACATCCATAAGGAAGCTTTCATTTGAACTCTTATGCATCCAATCATGCTGTGCTTATGACATCTTGGGAGGAGGGGAGCTTTGAAACGTCGCGGGAATTTTTGCAGCCCTGCGACATTGGCCACACAATCCGGCAAAAATTCAAAGACGAAGGCTACCTCATCAATGCCATCCGCCAAGAAGTGATCTGTCAAGGTCATTTTCTCCTCAGTGGTTGACTTCTGTTTCATCTGGGTGTGTTATAGGTCAATCTTCTCCCAGCATTCGAATTTGATGGTTCACTTTCAAGTCCAAAGTCAGGTCAAAATTTGAAGTCTTTTTCAATTCGCAACAACCAAAGTAAGGTCGAAACTAAGTTTCCTATACCAACTCGGCCAACTGATTCAGATGAATTCACTGGTGCTAGAATCATCCCCTAAAATAAGACTCAGGACCAAGGGTTTATGTTTCATATCATTCATATGGTTGACATGTTGAAGCAAAGCATTGCTAAGGCCATCCTAATGCTCCTAAGGTGGTTCAAGTCTGGCGAAAACACGTGTCTATGATTGGCTGGATCCAGCGAAACTGAAAGATTCAATCAGAATAAACACCTGTGCTTGGAAAAAACACCAAAAATAATTTTGGATGTTACGGTCCCTAAAATCCATTGACAGCCACAAAAAATGAAAAAACATGTCCTCAGTTGTTGTCGGGTAGTCTAGTTGAGGGCGTCATTGCTTGTTTCTGGAACAAGAAGACCCTAAGAAATTAGAACAGATTGGTATACTCATGTAGCTGTCGAGATCACAAATGATGCCTGGCAATACACATCTTGAGTGGGAACTCGTCCATGCCATATGAATCAATGGAAAACACCATCCAATAAAGAAACTAGTTGAGACCCTAAATGCTCTCAGCAAACGAAGAAATCATCAAAAAACCAAACCATGCACGCAAAAGTTAAGAGACAAACAAAACATGGTGGAACAAATCTTATCTGTAATCTGAATTTCACTGCACCAACAAGATCCAACAAAAAATGATCTGCAACTCCACCAGTTCGAAACAACATTGTACACAAATCTCATCCCAGCCGACCATAGATTGACGGAGTCAAGATTCCGCTTCACCCAGTCGATTCCACGCGGTTACCAATTGACCAAAGCAATTGTTCTGGCATTCAAAGAATTGCAACAGCAAGGGGGGCATTGGAAATTGGCCTTCAGATTTTTTTCCCGAACTTTGCAAAAGTAGGGTATCAAACGACAAACATGACACCCTTCATATTCACCAGTGAACTATTGGCCAGTACTGGTACTTTTGAAACTTTCCAGCATTTCTGGAAGCTCGACATGGTTACCACACTTGGTGAACCCACTGAGATTCCTTTCCCCACCAGTGGACCAATGGAATCCAATGGATGCCGTCGAATTCTGACTTGACAAGTTTTTTATGAACATACGTCACTCAGTGACAGAATCTTTGCCCGCTTCAATTCCAGCATGTGTAAATAGATAATATGTATATATAATGTATAAATATAAAAACAGATGCATACAGTATATAAATTCTAATCAAACACTTTGAGGTGTGCCCACTGAAGGGCGACAGTAGTCTGAAAACGCCCATTGAAGGTAGTTGTACCGATCGAAATTTTCCTGAAAAGTGACATTTCTCCAGTTTTCGTTGACAAAAACACCGTCATCATTGGGGAATTCACATCACCACGAATGAACCTGGCTCCTTTAGGTTGAGGCATTGTGGTCGTTTGAAACTTTGGGCGAACAGAAACATTCCATTGCCTTCAATGATACATATAGTATTATATACTATAGTCAGTCATATCCTAGTATATCCTTGTCAATCGCGAATTTCAAGTGGAATCTCATTGAAAACGTGAATCCATGAGTTTTCCGAGTTTTTGGATGTTTTTGGGGATTGAGCAATGGCCACCTACCCGGAGAAATCGCCTCGGGATGAATCCGCATAAGACAAGAAATCCGTACCAGGACCAGGTCTTCCTAAGTCAAAGGGGCAAATTCTGAAAACCGCAAAGCATGCATCCTTCAAATGGCTTAGATTGTCCAGGTGTCCTCATATTTTCAGTTGCTTCTCCTGCAATTTGTCATTGGCGAACTCTGTGAAATATCAATATGTCATAATATCACCACACACTCTCTCTCTCTCTCTCTCTCTCTATCACCACTACNTGTCATAATATCACCACACACTCTCTCTCTCTCTCTCTCTCTCTATCACCACTACATCAGGCAATTTGGGAGGACTCACCAACCATAAGCCACAATGACCAGTGGTTTAATCATTATCAAACGCAAAAAAACAATTGTTGGCACAATGCCGATGAACGAATATGAAAGTCATGAACGTCGAATCTTAAACTCATTTTGCGGCATGCATTTCAACTTTGACTCTGCCGGAGCTTCATTCAGCTACTATTGGAGCTAGAACTTGAAACATCGCTCGGCTTGAAACAGCCAGGTCTCCGGTGTTTGATGTGGAAGATTGAGAGCACGGGCGCGAGCAGAAAGATAACCCCAATAGATACCACGAGGTGTGGCATCCAACAAATGCTGTAGCATAGCGATGGCCTCAAAGGAAAAGAAACTCCCTAACAAAGGGGTTCTTACAGCACTTGGAAGGTTGCTTAAACCATCTTAAACTCATAGGACCCATGGGTTTCCACAAATAATCTTGCCATTTGGTCAATGAACCTTGCTTGGGTGGGATAGCCCAAACTCGTGTGACAACTATTGCCATCTATTGAAAGAACCTGTCCATCCCCACCAAATCCTTCAAAACCCAAGTCTAAACTTTTTGGGTTTGCATTGGTCCACACTCCTCCCAAGATTTCATGAGCAATGTGCCCTAGAGTTGAGATCTAATGT
Source organism: Breviolum minutum Mf 1.05b.01 (assembly GCA_000507305.1). Classification (NCBI taxonomy): domain Eukaryota; class Dinophyceae; order Suessiales; family Symbiodiniaceae; genus Breviolum; species Breviolum minutum. The sequence continues at coordinate 120,591 of DF239851.1, forward strand.
ACCCCCTGGCATTAAATGCAAACCATTCAAATCACGCCTAAAACAAAAACACTTAACAACAGTTAATACAGTATCAATATCTGTACCATTAGGACTACCATAACACAAAACCTTTGTTATTTAATAGAAATAACATGCAATATGTCGTTGAAACTGTAAGATGTTGCTTCCTACTATCATTTTCAGTAGATTTGGGATACGAAAAATACCCCAAATCACCTCGGTCGGCCTCGATGACATTCTCTGCACGTTGGGCAGTTAGGAACCTGTCACCCAAAGAGGTCATTTCAACGGTTGTTTCCTGGTTCCCTCAATAGGTGGGATCGGTAGCATATAGTCACCCAATTGGCAAGGAATAAACGTGGCATTTCTCCTGCCAATTGGGTGATTATATATCACCGATCCCACCTATTAAGGAAACCAGAACCAACCGTTGATCATTGGTGAAACATGTTCCAACAAAAAACCGCCCGCCTCGAGCCACTTCCTGCTTCTAAACCACTCATAAAGCCCAACAAGAAAAGGATGTAGAATCGAATCGATTGTTCACCTTGTCGGCTCACTTGCTCCTGGTGCCAAAGCAACATTTTTGTGGAGTCAAGTTCGATGGTATCATATTAAGGGTGTCCACTGGACTCCTCTTATTGAAACTATCTCTAAAACGTCGGATGATGTTGATAGGTTTTAAGGTATGTATGTATGTCAAGTTTTAACTGAGTGTTGCAGCATGACATCCTGTTGGATAAAAAGCAGGTTGGAGTCAATATCGGAACAAAACATTTAGCGAGGTGCCATTGAAAGGAATCTCGATGAACTGCATCGACCAATTTGAATCATTGAATTAAGCGTTGACAGCTTTCCCCCTATTGAAGATGACTTTGTATCTCAGGCTCCCATCTTATTATATTATTCCATCAATTCCATCCACCCACCTGCAGCTGTGCCACATTGGCAGGCACATTCCTGGGATGGCTAACCGCAAACCCAATGACTTTTGTTGCTTCTGTTCCTGCTGTAGCTGCAGCAAAAAAACCCTCGAGCATACACAGCAAACCAAGCTGTAAAGAAGCAGTATCTGAAAGCAATGACCCGAACGGATCCAAAGATTAGCTGAATTAGTATACAGCCCTTGTGGACATGTATTAGCCTGGCCGTGGCTAAATAGGCCATGTACATAACAGTCAGGACTCAATTTCAATTGACAGTTTCAACATGACTATACTGTACATGGCTTTCGGACTAAGTATTGGAGATCATACGAGTTGCTCTTACAATCCTTTCCCTCCTTGCCCACGTTTACTAAAGGTGAAGGCATCGTTGAGTTCTACCTGCAGTTCACTTTTTCCGGTCCATTTGGAATCCTTCAAAAACAGTAGCTAAGGCTAAACCCCTTCTCTCTCGCTCCAGACTGTCAACGCCTATCCGCGAAAGCCAATAACAAAACTCCCTCATCACTTGTCGCGGCCAGGTTTCTTGTTTGCACAAATATTTACAAAAGGATACAGAAGGTATAAGCCTTGTACATGTACAGTTTGTCTGAAATTGCAAGTAATTATGTCAGTACGTCTGCAATTCGTCCAAATTCCATCCGAATCCCGGTTTTCTCTGGGACCTCACTGCTGAGCAAGAATCTCCCCCTGGAGCATCTGAGCAAAATTAAAGGCTTCATGCAATTGGAGAGCGAGTTTCACATACCTCAAGCCATTTTCGCTCAACTCCTCAGTGGGACAAACGAATCAAAAAGAACTCCTTGGGTACCATTTCATGCCGGGGAAGCAAATATTTAGCGGGTCCATTTTTTCCATCTTACTTTTTAGAATGTATATACTGTATATGTATTGCAAAAAATGTATGCAATCTATTATTATAATGGCTTGTGAGAAAAATGTATATGAATATGAACGAGTATGAGATCTTCACCCATGCCCAAACATCTCAAAGTTCAATCACTTAAGCAGATAAGACTCCTTGATGGATGGCACCACATTGGAGCTGTAGTCCACTAAGTACAACACAGCGCTCTCAGGTCTACGATTGTGGCTTGGCACTTGGCAAAGAACAAACTTGGATTTGCCAAGCGCTCGAATGGCCAGAAGCACCAATACCTGATAGAAACCACGATAAACCACGAACATCTCCACTGTGCTGAGGCATTGAATTAAGAATGGAATACTGTCCAAGGTGGTCAACTCAAACTGCTGCCTATCATTCGGAGCAACATTGCACCTCCCACCTTTTTATTCTCTCACGTGAGAAGGTGGGTGCACCAGCTAAACAACACATGAGCGGTCTTTCGCACAGATGCATCAAGTTTTCGCGTAACTCTTTCTCCAAGATTTATTTACAGTGTGCTTTATGACCACCACCACCACCACCACCACCACCACCACCACCACCACCACCACCACCACCACCACCACCACCACCACCACCACCACCACCACCACCACCACCANATCATCATCATCATCATCATCATCATCATCATCATCATCATCATCATCATCATCATCATCATCATCATCATCATCATCATCATCATCATCATCATCATCATCAATCATCAATCATAATGTGCACTCCACGGCACGGCATGTATTTCATCAATCGTTGGTCTGACCCATGTAATAATCTCTTGCAGTTGCTCCCACTGTTGTCTGCGCAAGCGACTTTGCAAGTCCTTCGTGAATTGGCTTTGCGTTTCTTGTGATATGACAATCTGACAATTGCAAACAAGGCCGTCCTGAGGCCGGGTAAAGATCTCATAGCGGTTGGCCAGCAGCGCCAGCATGCCTAGGGTGGAGGCCAATGCCAAGGATCAAGGGCCCCAGGGAGACGAACAAAACCACGTCTGGGTTTGTTGCCCACACGAATCCAAACCACCAAACCACCAATCTTGGGGTTGGCTTATAGGTACCTTTCTTCCTCATCCCTCAAGCAAACCGATGAAAAAAAATTGGATGGAAGAGGAACTTAAAATGACGGCATGAATTTGCGTCAGGTTGCTATTATCAAGATGCAACCGGTTCTATGTAGTGAAATTGGATTATTTCACGAAGCTGGAAAATCTGGAAATGGATGGAAATCATAAAGACAATGAAACTTTTGTGGTTTTTACCGCGAGATCACATTCTGAGTTCATGGTTCTTGCAAGGGCAGTACAGGTGTTCTGAAGCCTTGGGAAATGATGCTAACAAATTGTGCATTTCGAAGACACTGATGCATGAGGATTCAGCACGATCTCGGTCCTCGGCACAAATTCAGCATCCTCCGACCTTTAGCTTTAAACATAGTCATGTCATAGCTAGACATGAAAAACATTCACAACTAGCTACTATCTGCTATTCATTCTGCGAAACCCTTTCCTGAACATTGCAAACGTAACATATCTGAATCTCCAGCAATACCTCACCAAAAAATATAGGCAAACATAACGAAAAAATCCTCAATCCCGTCCTGTGGCTGCTCGAAAATGATGTGAGATCCATTTTCAGGATTGAGTTCGGCCAAACAACTGCGAAGTTGATTTGGAAGGGTCGATTCCTGACTTCGCAATGTGGGGAAACCGGAGAAATCCATAGAAACTCGGCTTTCTCATCTGCGAAGTCTCACACATATTTGCAATCAAAGTCCCCTCGATTTTTTGGATTAGTATCTGCTTCGGCTGAATTCTCTAATGTAATTGCATGCTCCTTGTTGTACCTAAATCTTTTGCAAGGTGGCTTTTCTCACTTTCAATCTAAATTCCCGGAAAAAGACTCCCGGAATGCAGCATTTTTTTTGATTTCCCAACAATGAAAGTCCTCCAGATCTTCAAGCCAACCCTCTTTCAGAAGCCACGCAATGCCTCGCTTTTCATGCGGCCTTAGGATTTTTGCTGAAGTTGGAAGGAGAGCAAAAAGAGCATATATATATATATACCCTATATAAACCCTGCGAAATCCTCCCACAAACACACCAAAAACACCACGTGAATGCAAGTTAAGTGCACATAGCAAAGCCCAAAAACGCCAGCTCCAGAACAAACAACTGGCTATAATCACGTCACTTCAGGTCTCAATGCTGTAAGAAGAACTTGACTTGATGGAAATAGATCTTGACCAAATATTTGGCTTCCAAGCTGCAAACTACAAACTTTGATCAAAAAATCTATTCATAAGTCTATATCCACAAGAGTCTGTGTTCATCCATTTTCCAACTGTCACCCTCAGGTCATCATCTTCATTGCCGGGATTTAGGCTTCCCTACTGAGCCAGCACGCTCTCATCATCCATTGAATGGCAGTGCAACAACTCCTCGGAGGAACTGATGTTGGCCAACTTGAACTTCTGATCTGGGAAGATTTCCTGCGCCGAAAATCGCAGAAATACCCCTTGCAACATCGACGAATCGAATCTCTGATGGGTTTGATGGTGAAAGAAACGTTAAACAGGTCCTCTTCTGGCCTGTTGGACACAAAGTGTGAGTTGTCTTGATCATGTTTCGACAATCTGGGATCTCAAACGATGATGGATTCTTGTTTGCAACAAGTTGGAAGATTTTGGTGAAAACCATGGACTTCTGAGTGTTCTAGATTCAGATGTACCGTGTGAGTGTAGCTGAAAGTTGTTTGCATCTATTTAATCTATTTGGCAGGTGATGTTTTTCAAACTTTGAGATGCCTTTCCTGATGAAAGGACACTTGTGATGATTTTTGTTTGCCTTGGTCAACGTCATTCTTCGAGGGACCACTCACAGGAAATTGCGAGTCCTAGGTCCTACACAAGTTCATCGGATTCAGAAAACAGGATTTTCAGAGCTCAAGTGCTGAAACTTCTGAGTTTACACCGTGACTCTCACCTTTTAATCTGGTGTTGGTACCTTTGGGAAATGACCCCAACGGATTAGGGAAATGCACTCACCAGTATCGCTAAGGCTACTTGGAAGCCACGACCCCTCCGGAGAAAACTGCACCTGGTAGACGCGAGTCATCTTGCCTTCGTTTCATTGGACAAACCAAAGGAATTTAACGTTACAAAACATTTTCTTCCGTCATGTATCTAGAACTATACTGAATTTACATGGAATTTACTATGCTACAAACATGCAAAACAAACTATGCAAACTTCCAAACATCTCAGAATTCCTAGGCGGATCAAATACGGTTTCTTATTTTCGGCCACCTTTGGGCGCCAAAGCTTCATTTGTCCCAAACGGTCCCCTGAAAGTGCCAAAGTACAGCATCTCTCCGCGACGCTCATCGAGACTTTATGGTCCACACGGGCCCCAATTCGATGCATGGCCGAAGTGTACTCTCGGGCATACCTCAGAAAAATTCACTGCATGGTTGGACAAAAAGTGTGCGACCTGGTAGCAACACTTGACCAAAATCATGAAGAACCTTGGCCAGTAGGGATGACAAGAATGCATCTTCTAGATTTTAAATCACTACCTACTGAATCTGAAGTGCATCTTGAATTCCATCTTCCTGTGCCATCGCTTCCAACCGCCCCACCACTCAGTTTCAAATCCACCCAGGTTTGCTCAGATCATTTTGTTGAACCTCTGAGCAAAGTTCCAGCCATCATTCAATACTCGGCACTTGCAAGTTAATGCTGTGGTATTCCTAACTTGCCAATTGAACATCCACTTCCACCACATTTCTGGTATTTCCTTAAGATCTACCAAGTACCTAGTAGCATTCATTTTATACATTGCTACGTTGATTCTCACAAACCTGGCAGGTATCTTCTTAGGGTTGTTCAATCTCACGACATCCTGCACAATTATGCACAATGCATCCACCCAGCTGTGTTTCTCATGCAGCTCCCCATGGCCAGGTTACTCGAAAAACATGGCCGCACAACCAGGAGTGCTTTCCAAACTCTTCACCAAATCATTTCCTTCCAAAATGTACATCTCCTTGGTGTCAAAGATTCAGTAAGGAATCAGGAAATGCTTCAAATGTACACCTGCAACCGCAATTGCTGGAGGTAAGAACCCCCCTTTTCCCCCCCCCCCCCGTACCCGTATATT
>DF239851.1:126986-158302 GCA_000507305.1 Breviolum minutum Mf 1.05b.01
CCCCCCCCCGGTATATATTCCAACTCACACGTGTTCCAAAAACACTATTGGAAAACAGGACCGCACATGTCCTGCGGCACAGATTGTGTCATGCAGTCATGCAATGTCATACTCCTCACACATCATCTGAATCAAAGGAGCTATGCCTACGTTTTCCATCCCTTGGACCTTTGCTACCCCAAGGCTCAGCAAACGTCCTTGCAATGAGATACGAATGGTGAGGCAAGTTGTCCACCTTGGTAGTGAAACTTAGAGCACAAACGGACCCATGTTTTCAGAAGTGATGGTGTGTGTGGTGACTTTACTGTAATCAGTAGAGACTTCCAACTTTTAATTTTCATTATGCTTTCACTTGTGTAAGAATCTTTCCCGTGTGCAGCATGTCAGTGTTGAGAAGTGTTAGACAGTGCTGTGCAGGATGTTTGTGTTTTCCGCTACTTTTGATTTTCAATCCCGGTGGGATCTTTTGATATCTTTCGTAGCGCGTGTCCCTACCCCAAACAAAATAAAATGTCCTCATTTCTTGAGTTGCCAAAGCACATAGAGGCTTAACTCTTCGAAACACTGGATGCCTGTGATTTCTTCCGCTTCCCCGTCTCGATCATACCCTTCAATCCAACTATATTCTCCTGGCACTTGCGGGGAATTTGTCCATCGACTCCAGAAACAAAGATCAGTTGCTGGCAGGACAGTGTCATCAATGCCAGTTGTGTTCAATTGATATCATTTCGGCTGTCTAGAAATGATGCTTCGCACCACTGAATCTATCCAAAAGGGTTTGAATCAAGAAAGGAATAACTTGCAGTTTCCTTTTTCTTGCTTTTCTGTGATGTCTTCATTTCATCTGTCATCATCCCTATTCAAACGCTGACCACTGTCACCAGTCACAAGACGATCAAGAACTTTCTTTTTACGGTTATGTATACGTAACTTCCGGTTGGTTGGTTGGTTGGCCGGTAAGTTCCTTGACAATTTCCCGCCGGATTCGGAATCATTCATACCATCTCTGCGGCTCCTGTGGCTGTGATGTACAAACAGTTTGCCAAACCTCCAGCCACATAGATATCCTTGCAAACATAGATGAAACTTAGCCAAGCAAATGGCCAAATGGCCATTGCATTAAAGGTGGGGGGACGAGTCGTCAAGCAGGTGTGAAAGGACCTCTCAAACTACCTTTCTGCATCTTTCCGCCATCTTACAAGATGGGATTCTTGTGGTTTCTTACTACTGTTGCACACTGGTAGCTACCAAATAAGTACTGTACATGAAAAAGCACGACAGCAATGACAACAATGTTGTGCACATCCACACTTCTTCCATCTCTTCAATCGTTCAAATGCTGAAACTCTATGAAACTCTGAGTTCCAGTCCTCCCCATTTTCGCAGACCGTCTTCTTCAAGACGGTACAAATTCCCGCAAAGGCTTCTGGAAACAAATCTTTCGTAACCTTGCAAACAGGAAGAGCTTCCAGATACCTGGAGCGTTGATTCACACAAAGCTCTGTCTGCAAGGTGTCACTGATAAGGCTTCGATCAAAATTGATCAAAGATAGTTTTTCCAACTTGTAGTCCACAAAGTTCATGACCCGTGTGACCAAATGGAAGGATGCTTCCTGTTTGCTATCAAAACAGCAGAGGGGCAACAAGAATCCAAGGAAGCAGGAGGACGCGGTGACTTCTTGTCTTTCACATCAGTCAGTTGGCCATCAATGCTCTGAAACACCATGCATCCAAAACATTGCGACTGTCAGAAGTTGCATTCCCAGGCATGTCGCCATATTTAGGATAGTCATCGATAGCCCAGTCAAAAAATCTTTCTACCAGAAAATTACCATTATATAGCATCTATATACTACCCACCAGCCTTACAACTAAGACTAGAACATGCTGAGACACTAGTCTCACAACCAATTGGCCCAGTGTACGCCTGAAAACCCAAGAGCTGTTGAGGATGGTCTAGGAATGTCTAGGAGTCTAGGATCAAGAATGTCGCAATATACTGTGCTTTTTGATCCTAGAGACACGGGTCCCAAATCACCTCCCCTATGGTTTTCATTAGCTTTGCATCATCCTCAAAGCCGTTTAAAGACATCACATCGGTGTCCTGCTTCCTCAAATAACGGCGGATCTCCCGTCGTTGCATAGACTTGGACTCGTTCATTGCTGTGAGCTCAAACATTGTAGCTAGAATTCGGGAGACGGTGGAGCCAAGCAGCAAGCACCAAATAAAGGTATACCTGACCGAATTTGACAAGCATTCGGTGAACTCTTGTCATGCGTGACATCTTGGTCCATCTGTTGCCTGCACTCTTTTTGGAGGATCATCCTCGACTATATGGTAGAAACCAATCACAAGAATTTCAGCCAAAGCAAAAATACAAAACACTTCAGATAAGCAATTTGTTCATGGGGAAAGCAGCAAGTGAGTCTTATCCTATTATTCTGATGAAATTTCTTCGCATTTTTTGAGCAAAAATTCTGCACCCAGTCCATGGGATAAGTCAAATCATAAACGGCCACTGATCAAACACCCAGGACCAGAGTGGAAATCAAAGCTCCCGCCAAAAGATGTCCATCGGAAAAAGAAAACATGGTCTTCCAACTTCCAAGTTTGGGGGCAAACTCACTGTTCGTTATTTACAACTGGTGACCTCATGTAGGGTGGTGTGCAGCTCTGGTAGGATCGAAAACTAGCCAAGGGGCATGATGTCAAATGTACGCTCGAACCAGTTGTCCTGAGTGCAACATGCAGTGATATGAATATATACATATATATATACTATATATATATACTTGTGAAAGTATGTGTAGACATATAAAGATACATGTAATTATATGTAACTATGTGCATATAAATATACATACGTATGCATATACTCTGCCAACCTGAAGGGCCGGCGCAACAAAGGAATTGTATATATAATATATATATATATACACAGCTGAATGATGATGTTGAAGATGTCTGCATATATCCGATATACTTGTTTTGATCTCACTGTACAATGGTGTCTCAAGTCTCCAGTCGGAAAGGTAGCCCCCTCTCTCCGCACTGCTAGATTGGGGACTGCGTTGATCCAAGCGACCCTCGTCATCTCCGGAGGAGAGATTGGCATCATGATGTACCTGCCAATTTGATCCATGCTGGTTGAGCTACCACAATTGAAAAGGCCTACTTTTCACTAGATCTTCCCGCACAAAAGGGTTAATTAATACAAAAACTGTTCAGACCCAAAAGCACGTGATTCCTGGGGGGAATCTTGCATCAGGCGGTGCCTGTTGAGACACCACCGCCCGCACAGGGTGACCTACCGCTGTGTCTAGGTCAAAAAACCTGAAGCTACTGAAGTACAAGATCCAATTGCTTTTGCCTTCATTTCTCAGCTTGGAAATTCCAGCGACGTTTTTGCGAGGATGTGCCGCGCCTAAATGCATGTAGGTACTGGATGGCGGGCAAGCTACCCTCCGTTCCCGCCATTTGAATCCAGCTGTCTTCGGCATTGATTCGGCTCAAGCCGAACCAAGCACAAGACCTGATTTTAGAAATGTTCAGCCAGGTGTTGCTCAGCACCCATGAATTTTTCCATGAGATTCCTACAATCTGCTGGCCTTCTCCAATGATCCACACTACCGTACTCACATCAGAAGCTGCCAAAGGCTGCACAAAACTTCAGGAGAAACCATGCGCTTATATAGAGGTATAAACATATATACATATATATACATACAGTTTTATAACAACATTATAAATCCTGGAGTCACCAAAAAAGGACACGGAGTTAATAGCCCTGGCACTGCATGAAATTACATCTTTCTGGGTCGCCAAACATCAGCAAAAAAAATCAGAGAATGTGGCAAACACTCAAAGCTGTTATTGCAAATAGAAACATGTGAGTCATATATGGGTTTCATGTAACTAGATCTTCTTGTGATGTAATGTGGGTGAGATGTCGCTGCAATAATTTGTCGCGAGGGACGCAATATGCTCAAACAGCAAGATGAGGGTGGCCGTGTTAAGCAGCGTCACACAAAGCATCACCCTGAGTGGCTTGCGGCTTGGGACGTGACCCATCTGAGGCTCGGTTGCTTCATGTTCAACCAGTTTAAGCTCATGTTTTTTTCTGGGCTGTTGGCCTTACCTGAATGTAGAAATCACATGAAATCATTCGGAACCTGTCACTTACACAACGGGATTCTCCCAACATTCGGTACATCCAGCATATCCAGTTCAAGTCTCCATTGTCGCCCTGTAGATGCTGCAAACTCTTGCAAGACGCCTTCAATCTTCGCCATCCTTGCAACACCACCGGCGTCATCAGCTGTTCTCGGACTACCCCAATGTTACCCCAGAAAAAGACATCGTGCTCTGTGAAACATGCAGTATTTGCAAACATGTCCACGGATTTGTTAAGGATACAGTATATCGCTTTGACATAATATATATATATATATGTCATGTCATATATCATACATATATATTGCCATATTGCATGTAAATTACAAGTTCCAGTTCCAAACCTCATACACGCGCAGCATCTAGCTGTACATTCTGCTAAACGGGCAGAGCCTACGAGTGAGTCCATTAGAAATCTAGTAACTATATGGTGATAATGAAGTTGAGTTGTTTCCTACCATTCCTACCATTGCAGTACCAAATCGATAGGTCCAGGCGGCCTCAAGGTGAAGTAACCCAAGCTGCTAACAGCGCTATCCCATTCTAGAAACTGACAAGAGAACTCCCATTGAGATATCAAATAATCGTCATTAATCGTCTACATTCCGTTGAGTTGTTTGGACATTAAACATTTTAAACATTGAATTGTAAAATCTCTACAGCCAATCGCAACTTGCCGAGCTAAGTCTCTTTATGAGGCGCACGAGACGCGAGATGCGCAAAACACGTACGAATCGGGAGAACGTCAAATCGGTCAAGGTGTCCTGGCAAATTGATGAGCCACGGCCAGCGGCAAAGGAAAAGTCATGATGAAAACTCATGAATGTCATAATGAAGTTGATCTGGTCTGGCTTGATGATCTTATATCTTAATAGATTGATGAAATGATGTACAGTATGGTATAGGTTGTTTGGCAGTGTGGTACGCATTTAATGTCTCAGTGTCATCCGTCAACCACCGAAATGGCCTCCAACAGTGTGTGAGCTGCTGTGAAATAGTCCAGCACCACCAAGGTGAAGTCCAAGACAAACCACGTGGAAAGATAATGCTTCACGATTTCCCTTGAGGAAGTCACCAATGCTCCCCGTGAAAAGTAGCTGGTATTGAAGTTCCTGAAAAAAAATTGGGAAGTTTTTAGAAGGATTTGTTTCAGACTTTGATCCCAACTCCCGAAACATTACAAATATGAAGGAAGAATTAGGGTCTCTTTGTCAATGTATGCGGCATTGAAATTTTGAATGTCACCAAGACTATTGGCCTACTTCGGGGTAGAATGATGTAGAATGCGATAGTTGTATGTCCGGGTATGTCCGGGTATGTCTGTGACAGTCTATCTTCTAGCTATCCAAGGCTCACCACGATGTCCAAACTCCAGAATACAAGGCCAATGAAGAAAAGCACCAACATGAACATGTTTGTAGCACTTGTCGTATCCTTTTGCCAATCCCAAGCAAAAGAAATGGGTAGGAACACCGCATCCAAGAACATCAAAAGCATTGCCATGGTATCCTTGGGCGCACTTCAAGGATACCAGCGAATAAACATGTTAAGCCTCCATGAGGCGTGTAAACAAATGCCCCCTGCAGCTGGATTCCGAGGATGCTTGAATCCTAGGATTACAGTAACTTGGAGTTGCCTGGGTTCAAAAACTTCAACTGCTAATTTGTGGGACCGGCCATTGGTCAATTGAAGTGGCTCCCATCTAACCACCAAGGCAAATCTGAAGATTTGTTGACCTTCGAAGACCTGCAAAAGAATGAAACGATTGTCATGATATCAAATGCCTCAGCATACCCTTGTTCCAAAAGGGGAGTGTCAAATGTGAAGGGATACCAGACACAGGGATACCAGGATACCATGTTTCCAGGGATGCACCTCTGAAAACAACCTGAAAAATCTCATCATAGAAGGAAAGGATAGTCTTCCAAGGGTCATTTTTCAGGTCCTATAGCTCTATTATGGTAGAATGTTTCACCGTTGGGTTTGTGCGTCGCCCATTCTCGGCAGCTTTTTTTACCCCAGAACTTTTCTGACTCAATTTTAGATCTCTGGCGGCATCTGATGTGGCTTGGCAGTTAAAGAAAGAACCCAACCAGTGTAAAAGTCCTTGTCACAAGGATATAGTTTCACCATGCAATATATCCACAAAGACATTCAAAATCATTATATAAACATCCAACAAAAATCACACACACATGTATATATATATATATATTTATATTATATATAGGAGACGTAGATCCCAATAATACATCTTTGCCACTCCCATTTGCACAGGCCAGTTTTGATCGGCATGGCTCCCAACCAGCTCGCAAATGACCACCCGGATGAAGGGATTGAAATAAAAGGTATGTCCTGGAGCGGAAAGCTTTGGGCCGTCTCTTTTGCACAACTCAAAACAACGAAAAGATATAAAAAGTGTGTATATCTTCCACAAGAGCGACAATGATGTGTGTTTTCAAATGTGCGTGCGTGTCGCCAGCATGAACAAAGCAGTCATCAGTGGAATCTAAAGCAAGCAAAGCATGGGGATAAGCAGCGCAACGTGCGACCACAACAGCAACACCTCCGCAATAAATCAAATGAATCGCCTGAAAACATCCACTCCAATTCCCTTTGGGTGAATGTTAAAACTTAAAACCATCTCAATCTTGATAAAAACAAGTAGAGGCTATCAATTATTTTAAGGGAGAACTTTGTCTCAAAAACAAGTGGCAAGGCTCTTGCCTAATTGGCTTGGAAAATGAAAGCTTCAAAGAGGAACTGATCCTCTGGATCTGTCAGGTACCAAACACTGCTTTCCAAGTCACATTTCGGAACGAGAGACCTTCTTCAATGATGGCTTCGGCTTGGAATTGTTTCTTGCAGCGCTCCTGGCCCAACATGAAGGTTTTGAGAAGTCTCCCTTTCTCTTGATATTGGTGCTTATCAACTCGTGGAAAATCCAGATGTGTCGCCTGAATTCGGCCATTGCAGCATTGGTGTCGCATTGCATGGATAACTGCAACCACCGGTTGTGAAGACGGAAATCGGTGCCGGCTTGATGTTGAACAGAGTGGATGGGACCTGAGGTAAGGAGAGGGGGTAGTGATCAAACATGATGATCTTCAGTCAAACAACGAAATCAAATTATTATATCTAGTATCAAACATGTAATCAACAATATAATCATATGATGATCTAATGAAGGTTCATGGATGCTTGTTCTTCCGTGCCAGGCACCGATGGAAGTGTATCGACGCTTGGGCATCGCTTGCTGCACACGCCTTCAGGTGAAGGATCTTGTTTTGGGACGTTGACATGAAATAATATTAGTCTCTCAAGTCTATCATACATTGTAGCATATATCTACTGTAGTTGTTGCTAACTATAACTTTTTAGTTATGCAAATTGAGAGTAATTCAACTCCGCCTTGGCCAGGAGTTCTAAACGTATGTTGATACTTACGTACCTGCGCATTCTGTCCCAGAAATCATCTATTGACAGTGACCAGCAATATTTCGGTGCAAATCAAATTACAACTTTCCTCCAACTTGCAAAATCCACCAAGAAAATGGAAAAATCCACATCCCAAGAAGGGTATCCCGCCATAAAATCATCCCATGCCCGTCCATTTATATCAATCTTACATTGCAATCTAACCATCCTCGGCTGACACCTCAAACGATGCTCTACCAAGGCCGGGGGCTCTTGAGCCCATGCCTCGGGGAGCATAATTTGATCCAAGGAAGACCTTGATAAGGCCTCCACAAGGGACTATGGTGAAATAGGGCTATATAGGCTATAGTTGATTCTATTGCTACTGTAATTATTCACAGTACCTATGATAAGGTGAAGACAGCATTATGTACTGGATTTTCTTGGACAGTAGTTCCTAAGGTCAGTCACTATAACCATCTGTGTTCCCAAGATGGTGGGAACTACACCAGCCAAACTATCGTACAGTTCTGAACTGCTTGGATCTTATTACTTGTGCACCTGTCTAAATCTGACTCAAACAAAGGCTGCTAGCTACAAGCCTTTCTTTCAGAAGTCAGCTGCTGCGCTTAAAGTTTGTTCCCCTGTCACCATGAGGAAGCATACCCAACAATTACGAGGATGACTTTCGGTGCCATTCCATTTGGATGAGGTCTTTCAGAGTCACCAAGTATTACTGCATTATCCTCCATTTGTGAGGAAACCTCACTACAAACTAGAAACAGGGATACTTAAGTGAGATCCCTTCAAAACGGCTTTTCTGGGGCTGTTTGTTTGTCCTAAGGGACAAAAAGCAAACAGCAAATCAAGAGTTCCCTTCCAGCCTCTGGCAAATCACCACTTTTGCTGTTGTTCCAACGAAAGATCGTCGTGCTCGCACCAGCAAAGGCCTTGGTAGTCGCCGATGAAATGACATAGTGCATGCAGGAATGTCTCTAGCAAATATTAGTAGAACCGAGTACGAATCGAATCTACTCATCCACTGATCAATCACAGAAGGATGATAAACATCCAAGCACATTAAGCACCAAATATCCAAACTGAAAAAAATAAATCATGTGTACCATGTGTCAGGTGCAGCAGCAAATTCTCCCCAAGCAGTCTACCTCCCCTAAATCTCTACCCAACTGGTGACCAACATGTCATGGCCCTTGCTGTCGGGCTGCCGTCGGATCCAGCGATCTTGAGCCCTCGGCTCCCACCCATCGATAGTGGGAAAATGGTAAAAGTCAAGGTAAAAAACATAAACGAGGCGAAAACTCATGCAAAATCCCATGCTTTCACCTTACCAAGTTGTTTTTTCGTATTTCAGCTAAAATTTGACAGGCTCACAATCCATCAGCTTCGCAACGAAAATTAATAGTACTTTGTATCCCCCAAGGGTGTAGCAGCTGCAAATGAAGGTTCATAGGGATCCCCTATCAAAAAATATAATAAACCTATCACTTCTAAGATTCAAAGTCCTAAGGTCCGACTCTGCTGCCTGCATGTAGGAGGTTTAGGATCTGAGGCCACTGCGGCACCCAATCTTTTTGTAGATTCTCACGAAAATCCATCTCACACTTTCGTCGTTTTAGTTGTGAAACACCTCATGGGCTGTTAAAACCAAGGTATATATATATATATGTTATCTAGGAAGTTGCAGTATCTTTACACTTCTCTTGTTGAAGGATCAAAGTTCTTTAAAAGAACCAACGCCTCACAACGAGTGTTGTCACTTCTCCGCCAAGTAACATCTGTCGACGGTGCCGTTGACCTTGCAGCAATTCCCTGAGGCGGATTACATCGGTAGTTTTAGGCACCCGGCTGATTCGGCGCCCTTGTAAGGGTTGTCGAAAATGCCGGGTGCCAAAGATAAAGTCGTGGAAGGGTTGTCGATTTTCCAAATGAGGCCCCTCCGAAACGTAAACGTAAATTCGTCCTTGGGACATAAAAGCGTGTAAGGGGTGTGGAAATATGGACAAAAGTGTCCGAAGGGGGTTCATGATTTACACTGGTCCAAAGCTACACATGTCCAAAGCTTAATGTAACCCGTGTTCAAAGTGCTACGGAATGGACTGCTTCGGTACATACTCTACACATGTCCAAAGCTTAATGTAACCCGTGTTCAAAGTGCTCCGGAATGGACTGCTTTGTGGTCTTGAAAAGTGGGAAAAAAGTGTCGTCCCAACTTTATATAACTAAGAATCTTCCGATGTCCATGGAGGAACATATTCACACAATATGAAATGAAGGTGGTGTTCCCCAGATTCACTTTTTGTATGGGCTGTACAAATAACATATTGCATGTTCCATTTCATTGACAAAGAAGATTCACATAATCATCAAAGATGAGTCTGGGTGATCGGCTTTGAAAAACACAAAATCTAATGTTTTTTTTTACAGTTTCAGTTCTGAAATCATCGTTTCGCTATAGCGAAACACCAAATTTCCTCTTGGAGTCATGGCCCTGCCACACGAAATTCATGTGCATCAACATCAGGGCTTTTCAAAAGTACCACAAATAGCGCGTTTCAGGTTCCAGAACTCAGAATTACAAAAAAAAGAAACGTGGTACACGCAAGGGCGCCGTATCAGCCGGCTACCGTAGTTTTACGATATGGATTGTATGGGTATGGACCATCTAGTATGTCGAATGAACAATGACATATTCACCTTTCCTTAAATGTCCCTTCACTTTCTGGTCCTGCAACTGTGATGGGTTTAGCTGCAGGTCATAGGCAATACCGCGTACTAGTAGTTCAGTCAAGTTGCCGTGCTAGCATGACTAGCATCCATGATGGTCTTTGGAAGTCCATGGTCTTTGCTGCTTCCCTGCCAAGCTGACCACATTAAACATGTTCCAGGTCGGAATTTCAAATCGGTGCTGTTCGTACCATAGAGATCTCTGTCCGTTGAATATCCATTAGACAACAAAAACACCTCAGGCCCGAAGAAACGCCATATTCAGCCAATTTCATGCCCACTTGATAACGGATACAAGTATGTGCCAATTAAGCCTCTGTAGCATTCTAAGCTGCAACACAATTGAGGCTTCTGATGCTGGAAAGATAAAAGCAATATGTGGTGCAGCCTTCAAGACCTGTTCGCATAGCAATACCCAAAAATGGTGTCCCAACCTAGTCCTAGTTGCCATCAATACAAAGGCACTGAGATCGCCACCAGAACGGTGTCAAACAAAAAATTTGAACAAAAGAATAGAAACCATTAGAAACCAACATCCAATTTGTCAAACAATATCTTCTTCGCATGTGTAACCAACTTGTAACCAAGTGACATCCAAGTTGGCATCGCGATGTGTCGTGTCGTTTGAGCTTCGGATGTTCAAGGTGTTTCCACCAGCCTATCGGATTCGGGGTGACAATCGATACCTCCTTGGCTTCAAACATTGAAGAAGATTACAAGACCATGATACCACTCGAAGCCTTTTGGGAGCAGCAAAGACACAAAACACAAATCACTGTATCGTCACTTCGCATCGTTCGCTGATCTCATGGTGGATCGTTAGATGTGGCACTTGGGACAAAACGTTCCACACATGTTCCAATTATATCAGTACGCGCTCTGGCGCATGAGTATCAAATTCGAAATACTAAGACAAGTACTTCAATGACTTGTTTTCGGCTGCCTTCCAACTTTTGTGCCGAAAAGGTCATGCATTTTATCTTGGGGTGGGATTGTCGAGTGTTCCACAATTCCATCACAAGTGTAGGTGTAAGTGGGAAGAACCTCCCGCACCAAAACCGAGAACAACGGGCCAATCATTTACTCACAGCCTGCCTTTGAGAGATTTCGCTCCAACAGTACGATCTTTTCACGCAAACGTGTTGCAAAAATGTCCTGGGCCGCAAGAAAAGGCAGTGGCTGGACGTGTTTACGTTGTATAACGTTGTGTAATGCGTAGGAAAACATCTCCGAGTGTGACTCAAAACGATTGACTTTCAATGATTGGAACATGGCCAACTGCTCCGGAAGCAATTGCCACTCATTTGAGTCTTCTTGGAAAATACATAGACATATATATATATATATATACACAAGTACCTTGGTGCCAAACCTTTGCACCCCCCAAAAAGTAACAAGAAACCAATCAAAACATATCTTCTTCGACGATAAGTGTAGCTCTCTGGCTCTCTGGCTCCAAAGTCAACCAAGTCGCTCTACGGAGAGGATTTGTCATTGGAAATGACGGTTTCTTAAACAATTGTTTCCTCATGAGTTTCATTAAATTCCATGCATCTTGTCTAGTGGATGCACTTCAACCCCAGATAACCCCAGCAAAGATTTCGAGACAAGCGACAAATTCTGCTCTCAAAGTCTGCACCGCTTGCAAGGGAGGTTGAGGTGCTTGAGGCTCCTGCATCAAATCATCCTACTGTGAGATGGACCTTGTTGGCTTTGATGAGTTCCTCCCTGTAGCTGTAACCTTCATCCTCCAAGGACCCGCTTCCATAAAGGGCTTTCATTATTCTTGGAATTGATAATCAAATGCAGGAGGGCCGGAAACAAGAGCTATTTTCATGGATTTGCGTTCATTCCTTCTACCTTCAGCAAGCCTCACTTCAGCAAATCCAAACTCATGCGAGTGCCATATGGTATATAAATCTGTCAAAATCACAGGATGATCTATGTTATTAGCTGGTCAGCACAAAACACAAATTCACTTCGTAAGGTTTTTTTTTTGCAAATTCCAAAACCTCCATATCCATCCCTCCAACCTTTTCTAGAGGCTCTAGAGGTTTTTGTGGTACTCTGTAAATGGAATAGCCATGATCAACAATTGATCAAACTAATTTTCTGTAAAACTTTTAACTAAAACAAAAATCTACAACGAATCTCACCTCATCAGAGGTTTCATGACTCGCCATGCTCGCTCCGAAGGTCTGGGGGGGGATCCAAGGTCCGAGGGGTAGTTTTTTTGCAGCCCGCGACTTTTTAGGGGTCGAATGTTACTGGTACCTGGTACCTTATCCAAGCAAGTCAAAAGGTTAAACCATTCAGGATCACATTTGACTCAAATTGACATGTTTCATGGCTTAAATCTGTCAAATCTGTGGAGCCGAGAGCTATTCAATGTCAACTTTGAGACTGGGATACATACTTGCAAGTGAAACCATGCCGATACTCATACGTTCAGATTCTGCACATGCGCAACATGAATCGAAAAAATCACATGCAGTAGTATGTAGAGCACCTGTGCGCACTGAATGTATCATGTCCTAAACATGTCGACTCAAAGTTGTCACCAGCATAATTCTCTGCAGTCTGCATATGATTTCGCAAAATGACTTGAACTTTTTGTTTGCCAAAACTCGATCCATACTTTTGCTGTGTTCATAAGGTAATCATCTTGGACCACAGCGCTAGGCCCACGTGGCACGAACAGGTGCTGGCTTCTTTTCAACGGGAACTTGCAAAGTGCAAAGCGCGAAGTTGCGAATTGTGCTGAGGACCTAAGAACCAGCGACACGACAAATGATGGTAGATGATATCTAAAATCAATCTATATGGTGCATATACACTATACACATATCAAGCCTCCTGACGGGTCCTATCTTTTGGGCGTACTAGATCCTCACAGATCCCCTGGAATCCTTGTACAGTGGGGCGAGGGTGTGCTTATTTTTTGACATGGTAGTTTTTGGCTGTTGTTTCAATGTGTTGGCTGTGTCACTTGTTCCTCCAACATTCTCACCTTCTTGGATTTTGTTGCGTGCCTGCACAAATGAGTAAACCATAATTTCAATCAATGTGCTCCTGCCGCCCACTTGCACTCACATTTTTTCAACCACTGACAAATCCCCGACTGCTATGGCCAGTCTCTATACGGAAAATGATCAAACAGTATGTACATTCTGGATTCTGGATTCTCTTCAAGTCTTCAGTCCGAAGGAACCATGTTCTGACCCAGGATCCATGTGCAGAAAAAACCGACGGATCGATCAAAACAACACTCTGTAGTCTTTCTGTATCTTAGTTGCTGGAAGTTTCATCATTGGTTTTCTATTCCTGAGCCTTGAAGACCATGACAAATTTCTTGAACAAAAAGAAGGAACCACAAATTTCCTGAGCAACATCCGCATCAAAATTGGATCCCTGCATCCGCAAAAAGTCGGATCAAAACTCGATCAAAGTTCACATCCACTTTTTGAACGTTGGCACCGGCCTGGCTTCAGCGAAAACAGGGTTTTCTGGTGGTGGGTAGGAAAGGAAAACAATGATGAGTGAAACCAACACTGTCATGGACATATGACCCTAAGAGGAACCAGGGAAAAGGAAGCACTATGAAGCAATATTTTGTAGTAGAAGTGTGTAGAAAAGGTATCGGTGCAGGATCATTATACATCAGCATTGAAGCAAAACATGATGTATATATCTATCCAGGTACAACGATTTTCAAGACCCACACAAATCATCACAGCTGATGTCAATTGGACACAAAGCGCAAAGATCCTTACTTCTTGGCAGGGCATCCACTCTTCCGCCCTACATTGCCCAAAGATACATATGACAATGACACATCATAAATTAGTTTACCATACCATTCTGTATGTAAATCATATGATGTCTTTTCAGCCTGAAAATCACAGCAACCATGTGAAATTCAAAGGCAACCCACCTGTATTCAACCTATCTGAAAAACCAAACGCATAATAGAGGATCTTATCCTAAAGAATACTACCTTTCCAAGGCTTTTTTCTTAGTGCCATGTGTTTGTTAACCTCGCGAGTCATTTTTGCGGCCTGAATCACATCATTGTACTCGGTCATTGCCAAATCTACGGCCAAGCGCTCTTTCCTGGGTCAAGCGCGGAAGAAATTGCATGATGTCCGAAATCCCACCTCGGATGTGAAACTTGGTGAATCATGGCACCTATCAACTGGCGCAGGTACGATCACCGCACCACCAACACCAGCTCGAACCTGAAGCCAGCCCCACTGTCTTGTGTGCTCCAAGCATCTCTGAGGTGGTCATGGATGCCATCGTTTGAATCTTACCAATGAGCTTTCCTTGAACAACTGCTTGTGGCCATGGCAAAAACTCCCACGTTTTTAAAACATATGACATAGATGTCTATGAATTGATATGCAACATCCGGTCTATACATGAAAGTCACGTTGGTATGACCATTCACGAGTGGATTGAAGTATAGATTGGAGAGGAGTAGCCCTTCAATCCGGAATATAGTGGAACATAGGTAATAATGCAGAGGGTGCAATGCGTACTGCACACCACACGCACACACTTTCCGGGATATCGCAGCAAAAATCCGTTTAAGTGATGACTGCACAAATAGTTAAATAGTAAAAAAACATGTACTCCTCTTATATATTTCAAACGCAAAACGTGACCTATTGATACCTATTGTCTATTATCCATATCTTTCCTCACAATATGTGTTTCAAAAAAAAAGGTCTGATTTTGCTCAGGTTTTTTGTTTGTTGCAGTTCAGTTTCTTCTCCCATCAAAGGTCAACCATACAGGCATGGCGGTGGCTTGGGTGGCAGACACATCTTTGGGCTCGGACTTGGCTTTAAAGACCTGGCCCACTTGGGATCCCATTTTGCTCCTCAAATTGGGGAATCTTCCCCAAGGTTCGGGGGGAACAAAAAAATATGAAAAAATGTTTGATACACCAGCACCGGACCTAGGTTTTTGACCTAATAGCAGCCAATATCTATACATCCTTCGTTATCCTTCAATCTTTTTAAGGATGCAAAACCACAAAATGTTCAGTGTTAGCAAACGGCGTTCAATGTTGGGATATCAAACCACCAACCAACCAGTAGCTGGCAGTATACATCCTTTGTTATGGTCATAAAGTTTGCAAAAAGTAAGGAGATGTAGTAAGTATACTGTTGATGGAAGAAATCCTGCACCAGTGGACAGGTAGGTTATCCATGGTTATCCTATTATTCAC
This sequence comes from Breviolum minutum Mf 1.05b.01, assembly GCA_000507305.1. NCBI lineage: Eukaryota > Dinophyceae > Suessiales > Symbiodiniaceae > Breviolum > Breviolum minutum. Next base: position 142,559 of record DF239851.1, read on the forward strand.
AAGGCTTTATACATCTCAACTGGTTAGCCGGATTTCTTCCATCAACAGTATGACATCATAGTCCCTCTCAACTACGAGTACGACATGTCCGGATTTCCCCCCATTCGGTACCTGAGAAAGTTGCAAAGAGGTAGCATAATCCACCACAGTGAAACCCTTTCTCGCCAGTGCTGCCCTGATGAGGTCTGCAAAAGATGCCAAATTGTGAGTTCTACTTGGATTGTCATCCAGGCTCCAAAAAAATGATGTTATTATATAAATGAGGTGTACATGTCAATGTACACACAAATCATTCTAGGATCTTAATACGTAAGCCATTCCAACAAAGGAATTAACACAACCCCACAACCAATGGGGAATTACTTCAGCTTGGTACTCGCTCACCCACGCGATCAAATGACCATTCCAGTGGGTCAAAGTGGAGAGTTCACCAGGGCTTTGCTGCTTCGCAAACGGGAATGAAGGTAGGGCACCTATATGTATATGCACAATTACGTGTACATGTATATTTATACTATATATACACTATGTATATGTCGAGGTATTGTTGGGGTAGTTCAGAGGCAAATCCAATTGATCACATTAACATACACATTAATTACATTTTTTAAATCACAATTCATAGTAGATGGTTAGTTTATGTACAATTTCACATGACAGTTCGATTCAGTTCAAACCACTTCCACCTGCCTGCGGTCTCCTTGGCCATACCTGGGAGGAGGGTTTCCCCCAACAGCCCAGCAGTTGGGAGGAAAGTTCCACTCACCACACCCAACCACCCACCCACCACCCCAGAAAACAATGTGGGAGGAGATGGAACATGAAGGTCCACCATTTTTTTACACATCATTAGTTGAAGTGGACTATGGGGTTTCAAGGTTCATGGCTAGGTCCATGTCTGAAACAACTCTCACAATTTATGGGGAGTCCGTAACAGAAACAAAAAACACAACTTAGTTCCATGGCCTTTGGGGGATCACCAACTTGGGTCAACTAATATCTCATAGTACAGTATATATAATTTCTCAAAATAGTTTCACTCAAAACTGTTGCAGTTCCAAGTTGCTGTTCTTCCACCAGCTGTGCATTCAAAGCGTTGACTTCGAATTGCTCTTGTCGAGCCAATGTTGTTTCGCTCTCCAAGAAGCGGTCGGGCACCCACACTGAATAGCCTGAAGGGGGACAGACTCAGAACATGCACTGGAAACCGAAACCCCGTAACAATCTTGCCACACATTACCTGATTTCAACTAACACAACTGGCTCACGAATCCACCTCCAATCTGATGTCAGAACATTGCACAAATCGAACAGAGCCCTTTAAAAGTTCATGTGCAAATGTCGAGAAATGAGCCCATCAAATAATAATAATTGATAAATAAATATGACCTGGAAGGCCTTGGCGTTTACGAATCAGCTGTTGTCTAACTTTTTGCAAAATGAAACAACAGCAATCAAACATCTAAGGTGCCAGATGCTTCCTTTCCCTTAGCACCTTAACGGCATAGCAGCTGTTGGGATACATTTGGACCAGCTCAAAAGCAAAAAACAGCGATGGGAATCGATGGAAATCATTGGGTTGCACACTTGACAAGTCAAAGGTTCACAATTCACCAACCATCTGATGTAAACGTGTGGCTTTCGATGCTATATAACTATAACTGCCTATAACTATATACATATAAGTTATAACTCTTGACAGGTTTGTACACCACTGGATGTACCAAGATGAAACGAACACTTGTATCGAAACAGGTTGGACCGTCCCACCTTCCAAAAGAAACCCATGAGATGCCTTTGCGACTTTGAATCTTATCGAGATGAAGGGTACCTATTGTGATCCCTGCAAAAAACCATGCCAACAAACAAAAAATGCCTGCTCCCCCTCCAATCAAAGAAGTGAAAAACAATTGAAAACAGGTCCCCTCCAAGACTAGTATCAAAAGTGATATAGACATTTTCCATTTCTTGGAGGGAGAGGATGCTACATTGCAGCAAAAGGCACCTTTACCATCTTTGTGCTTGCCTTTGCTTCCTTTTCCTTGACTCTTAGCACCTTTCTCACCTTTCTCACCTTTTCCGCCTTTTCCCTTCTCAACTTCTGGCTTATCCATGGATGGTGGCAGCATGGAACATACAAAGAGCTCTTGACCTCCCAGGAAAAGCCGAGGCAAAAATGGTGGCAAAAATGACTAAATGGTGGCAATCTGGCCTTTTCTGTCCTTACCATGGTATCCACAAATCCGCAGCCTCAGTTGACTCTGAAAAACATGGGTTAAAACTGTTGCTGTTAGGGAACCAGCTTCTATTGGAACTACCAGGGGATGGCTCGGCTGCTATACACTAGAACTATAATCATATATGTATATGCACATGTAGAGAGAGATTGTTCATTAGATTCAGAAAATGTGCCAAACATACATAAATGGGCCATTTTACTCTTTTGCGATACTGCTATACATCGTCATGTTGCATTCATTTGAGGATATGAAGCTTTTGCATCCTGGGTCGCCCAACTCAACTTCATCACCCTTTTCGAAATCAGGGACACGATCTCCCGCTCGAGGACCACCAGGCAAGCGCTCTATCATTGCCTCTTGCACGTTTCATACATGCAAACAACAGGAGCTACCTCTACAACATAAACACAAATACAGACATGCATAGCAGAGCATACAACATTCAACATTGCATGATATGCCAACAAGTTTGCGAATCCTGCAATAATAAGTGAAGAAAACTCGAACCATTGGTTGTTCAAAGACAGAAACCATAGGGGTTGCAGCTTCAGGCACCTCTGGGATGGAATGAATATACACAAGCACTTGAATGTCCTTAGCGCATTCTCACAACTTCCGCTTGAAAACACAAAAATCAAGGAAAGGTTTCAAAGAAGAAAGGAACCTCGTGAAGTTGTGAGGTGACAAACGGGTACGGTGCTAGAGATTGAATAACATGCAGTCAAACCAGAATGGCATGGCAATGCACATCGGATGAAGTGCACTAGTACATGTCAATGTCTGCAATTTTGATCCTGTGTACTCACAGCACGTCCCAAATTATTTGCATCATACAACCACCTATTCTGCAAAGCACAAGCAGAATTGCACCAAATGGAGCTGAGGAACTTCGAAAATGTCCACAAAAATACCAAACGGCTTGACTGAAGCGACAATACCTCGGCTGCAATCAACAGCAGCATCAGGAGCATGGTCATAGATATGTTCATCATGTTCTTTTGCATGCGAAACAACAAGAAATCTAACTGCAACAACAACGACGACGACGACAACAAAAATAATAAGAATAAGAACAAGAACAAGAAGAAGAAGAAGAAGAAGAAGAAGAAGAAGAAGAAGAAGAACAAGAAGAAGAAGAAGAAGAAGAAGAAGAAAAACAAAAAAGAAGAAGAACAACAACAACAGAAACGACAAGTGAGAAAAAATGTGTCCAAGGCGCCTTGTATCCACTGTGTGGGATTGTAGTCATTTCGCAAGTCTCTCAATCGTTGTTCTCTTGTAACCTTTCCATTCTGACTCGCCTCAAGGCAGTTTTGCAAAGTGTGCAAAGGTGTTGGGCCCCACCGGGATGGCCAAAGGTGTTGCGTGGAACTTCTCTGTATCTACAAGTAAAACGTGCACCGTATGCCCACTTTCAGCAGTAAACAGGTGGAACCACGTGTTGCAGGTGACTTACACGCTAATAGCCGTCCACGTGTGGATCCTATCTTACTTAGAAAAGGTAAATGCTGCAGCGATGCTGTATGGCACTTTGACTTGGTGCATATATTCATGCAGTACCGCATAAGGATGTAACGATTCCTCTGGGAGACCCTTCGAACCAAGAGCTCGCTCCCTGTTATGAGGTGATCAAACACTGTTCATCCAGCCACCCCCGCTAGTGTCTGTGCAAGTTTGTCTTGCAAAACACCTGTACCGGCCCGCTGTCGGTGAAACATGGCACGCAATATGCGCGTAATGTGCAACATCGCTATGGTACAACATAACCATAAGGCATGTCTTTGGACGTGTCGTCTCTAACTGGTGCATCTACCTCTTGCACCTGCCACTTGCCATCTGTCCGGCAATACATCTGCAAATCGTCAGCATCGCAACTTGCCATTCTGTTGGGTTTCTTCTCCTTGATGCCTTCCTTCAGGTCATCGATGTTGGCGGGCTCGGACTTGACTTGGAATGCACTGCCCACCAGTGTGAGCTCGTCGTCCTCGCCCTTCTGCAGTTCATGCCCAAACCATCTGTGACTTCAGAGGCTGGCCTTGGCTACTTTCTCAAGCAACCCATGAAAATATGATGAGAACCGAAACAAACGCTGAATTTTGGGGAAGGAAAACACTTCCAATCGAAACAAAGTAAGCATGTAAGCACTATCCAAAAAAGAAGATGCACTGAGAGGCTTGTTTGAGCCACGGGCTCGGCCAACTTGATGTAAAAACAAGGACTGCACGCTATAGAGTTCGGCTTTGCCATCGTCCTTGAGCACCAACCGTTTTGCCACGAGGTCGCACTCTACGTTGAAGGTGTTGATTGTTGAGATGCCCTTGCTCTTGACGGTGCACGGTGTAAGCCGTGGGCTACGTTGGGGACTAACCCAATTTTTTTGTACATCTTCTGCTTCTAGCTTCTTCACAGTCTCCAGCATCTTCTGATTGTCATTGCCAATGATGTAGAGGCCATTGTGCTTGACATCCTCCCAATAACTTGGCAGCGACAGGTTGGAAAAACGTGTAAGGTGCTTCTTCATTGTGCTGCTTGCCAGCATCACACCCTCCATCACACATTCAACACCGGGGCGTCCAGCACTTGGTGAATAGCTGCTGCCTTGTACTGATCCCCAACTGGAAGGCTATCTGCTTGTCCCAATTAGGAAAGGTTCGTCTCATAGCCTACCACCGAGGTGGTAATATCATGTAGATCATCCAACTTTGATGCCACACTTCTTCAGTACGTCGCGATAGATGCCATGAGAGGAGTCGCCACCTTGAATTTGATTCCTGCATTGTTGCAATTCAATTGTTGGAACTCTTTCGCGCCGATTTCATATTCAGGAAGCAGAAAACCGAAAATGGTCAGGTCTATGCGAACTGTACTGCTTCGAACTTCGCTTGAGCCATTGCACAACAATTGTACAAAAGTCTCCTAGAATTCCAAACCTGCCATTCACCTTGACTGCACGGCTCCGCTGCAAGAAGTCCAGAATTTCTCCATTGCCGTAGCTATTGCGAACCTTACCAACAATTGTCCTGAAGTCCGACTCGCCCTCACGACTTCCGCTTCTTGCACGATCTTTTCCCACTGCATTGCTTGCATGAGAATGCCCCGATGCCCACCACAAAAGCATATCAAAAACTTGATGCTCTTCACATTGAGACTGGCACCAGCTTCTTCCAGCTGTTCCTTGAGCTCGGATGCATTGGGCAAAGGTGTAGCCACGGTGACGTTGTCTGATCTGGAACCTTCCCTCGAAGCTAAAAACAGCAAGACCTTGGGGCGATACTCCTCGTCGCTCTTGAACAGGGCAACGCATAGATTTGGCCATGGGAACAGTGTCAAACCCGCATCTTTCGCCAGCTTCAGGGCATTCCGAAAACCCAAACCATCCCGTGCAATCACCTTCTCAGTGCTCTGCTCTACAGCTTCGATGGTGCTTTCTGTCCAATCTTGGTCTGAGTGCTGTAAACCGGTCGCAGGCACGTTGATGTACTTTTGTTGTCTTGCTGATGGCAACGCTACCACGGATGAAAACGGTTTTCTGCCCTTCAAACAGAGAATGAATTTTCTGATCATAGTCGTTCAGGGAGACCCGCTATTGGCGCTGCCCCCAAGGGTCGGTATCCTTGGCATTGGGCACAGCGGCCTTCACGTTCCGAGCTCCAGTGAGAGGGGTGGTAAAACGTGGGATGCTGTAGCAAGCCCCAGCATGAAGCCGGGCAAATGCAATGCCATCGCAATAAAAATGTTCTTCCCCACCTGTTTGCATTCCGAACAAAATTGACCACACAAGCAGAGCCTTCACCACCTTCACCGCCATCCGTTGCTCTTTGGCACGGAGTGTCATGCTTTCTCCGCAAATACAAAATGGTTGGCACAAAAGACGCAAACAGTAATGTGTCAGGTTTCAAGAAAAGATTGCAAGACTGTAAGTTAAACAACGATCCTTTTGCAAGTCCCATTTTGTCCATGCTGGCGGATTGACTGAATGAACACGTGAGGTCTGAAGCCAACTCCGGCAAAAATGCACGACGTATTTATGAGAACAGGATGAAACATTGACATCACATGTTTCAGCACGCGGATTTCCAACAAAAAGTCAGCACTCCAGATATCAATCGATGAATTCCCCTTGAAATTTTCAGTGGAAGTTGCGCTCCCAGCCTTCTGCACGTCGGAGCTTGAGTCCTCTCTTTCGGAGTTCCCATCGAATTTGGGTGCTTCCTCCTTCCACATAGTGGCCACTGGCAGGCCAGTGTGAAGCAATCCCGTGTCCAACCATATTTTCACCGGTTTGCCTCATTTTCACAAGAAGAACACCCAAAAAATTCAACAACATCTTCCATAAAGCATCCAGGCATCCTGTCAAAATGTGATGTCTTACTTTGCCGCACAAAAAATTCAGCTTCCGATGCGACCGAGTTGCAAAGTGCTTCCAGAATTTCTGTTTCACTCGGCCCCACCAATGGACGAATCTGTTCCTGTGGTAGCCATGCCTGGCAGGTTCTGGGATCTCCCAAAGGTTTGGGAGCTAATATGCCCACACAGAAAATGCTTTCAACATTCAACACTAAGTCTGACAAAGGCAGCTTCAACTTCCGCATTCAATAGTTAAAAACGGCAAGAGTCAACGTGCATAGTTAGTATGTCACTATTTCTTAATAGAACATCCAAACCGTGGTAGAGTTCCCTGTCAGTCTTTCGAGGATCTTTCGCAACTCTTACCAGGCACCCTCAAGTCTCCTTCAGACTGACTTGAACTTCATCAAACCCTTGAACCTCCGGTGCCCCATCTCTTCCACGAATTTCCGTTATCCATCATCCCTCCCGCCAACAGCTCACCTTGTGTTTGCCACCAGCCAGCTGCATAATGGCACCCTGACCACCACGGATCACCAGCGCTTTGGCCAAATGCCAGCCATTGCGTGGAGACGGAGGCTCAGACTCCTTTGCGAGAACCACAAGGCGAAGGTTGGTGTATTATATCATGTAAAATAGTTGATGTATATGAAAAGGTCACAATTTCTGCAAAGGTGCACATATACATTTGCAGGATACCTTATGGAATGGTCCAAACCCAAAAATAATATAGCTCTGTGCAAGAACGATTTTTCTGATGGCTCGGACATCCAACGATGTCCAGTCAACGTGGTCCATCCCCAGCAGCCAGCAGTTCCCTGTCCTCTTCCACCGAGGACCTCAAAACTGCGAAAAGCGAATATCATGGTTTATCTGGACAATGAAGTCAATGAGAAGCTATACTACTTGATGATGAAATTACAGATATTAAAGATGAACTATAAATATTCGTTTGTAGTGAATTTGATGATGAAAGATGATGTAATGATTGATGATGATTTGAATGACTAACGGTAAACAAAACAGTAATGACTTAAATGCTGAACTATACTAATTGATGATGAATTGAATGATGGACTATACTGCAGTAATTGATGGTCAATTGAATGATGGACTTTACTACACTAATTGATAATGAACCAAAAATTGACGATACTATATATAGATAGAATTGATAATGAATTGAATGATCAACTGAAGTAACTGATGATGGTTTGAATCACGAACTATAAAAATTGATGACCCATTTAACCATGAATTGTCGTTGATGATGATTTGAATGATGAGCTGTATTTTTTTCAGTCTGAATTGAATGAAATGGATAAGCTATAAATATAGTTCCCCAACCTGAAATAAGTTCATTTGGGGAAGTTTCCTTCTCATCTTCCTCGCCATTGTAGGCCATGACTCATCCAAGATGCTCATCCACTGTCACCATGGTCACGGCGAAAGCCGGGGATCATGCTGCTTTTACTGTAAAATACCTCTGTCTCATCAAACTTGGACAACCTCAAAAATAACTCCCAATAGTTCACGCACTACTTTCTCGTCATCTGGCATGGTAAGTAAAGAGTGCTTCTTTTCCAAAAAAAACCTTCAACATCTCTGGTGCAATTGCAATTCTGCCAATGCCATATGGGAGTTGAGACGTGTTGATGTAGCTGGCGAGGGTCCAAAAATGGCATAAAGTGGCAACATGCAGCACGCATCAATATGCACTACAACCAGTGTATCATAGTCTATCTAGCTCTGATGAATGTATGAAGGCGGGAGTCTTTTTTAAAACATGCGAATGAACGTTTGAAGGAATCAGCGAAAAATCATGCAACAGTAGGTAGCCTCAAATAGAGAAAAAGCTAATTCAACAAATAAGTGCATAATGTCAACCCCGGATTAATCAACCTCTATAGTGATTATTAAGGGGGGTACCCCTAAAAGTGATAAGTCCCCTCTAAAATGGGACCTCCCCAATTAAACAACCATGGGGTTTATTAATCCGGGGTCAACATTATATATATATATAGTCTATCTACAGCAAATATCTGTACTGTGAATCTGAAAAATCATGAATATAAACCATGTCAGTTGCATGCAATGTGCAAAGAGTTGTGCAGTACAAACTTGCACATAGAGGTCTACAAGTACATTTAAAACCAAAAATTTGCATTTTGCACACATAAATGCAGTAAGTATATGAAACACATACTAATGAATATCTAGTAGTACCATTTCAAATAAACGTTTCACACGCAAACAAAAAGCACATCATACGCATAGACCATGACCCTAAGAATATTGCTTTCCCTTAGGATGCTACCAACACCTTGTGATAAAGCAACATTAATTAAGCAGGATGACCATCTAGCAAGCCATCAATGTAAAAAATCACCCTGACCAACGTTTAAGTTCAATGGACAAGTCTTCACCTATTCACAAAATGACAGTCAACCTTCTTGAGATGTTGACTTGACACTCAAACGATCTCACAAAACATCAATGCACGGATGGCTTCTCTGGGAGATTCACCAAACCTCCTGTTGCCAACAAGCACACTACCTGCCGCGGCTCAAAAACGGGTCAGGGGTCAAGCTGCTATGGCAGCAGCTATGTCAGGCCCATTTCAACGGTGACAATCTTAACATTGCCAAGTCTCAAGTCGTAGAGTTACTTCTATAACCATCGATTTGATGCACCTAAAAAATTCAGACCTCCAGCATGAATCTCCCCCCAAAGAAACCAAGACACCCATCTCCTGTCAAAAAACCAACCCATCTACTGAACCCATCCTCAAAATCATCCCCCAAGGCCCGGTGGGTGAACTCACCTAGCTTTAGCGGTCGCAGCTCCACGAATACGCTCCACCAATGTGATCAATTTGGCTTCAGCGGCCTCAATGCTGGAGCCAACCCATTGATCCCAATTTGGGGTAGGGATTTTTTTCGATGGGAATATCATGAAAGATTTTAAATCCTTTGAGGGGGTTTCGGGTTTCATGTGAGTTTTTTCGGGGGGATAGTTCATTCTTTTGATGTATTCCAACTTTGCCCCTGAGATTTTGTCTCAGTGACTTTTAGGGAGCGAAGTGATCTCGAGATTAAAGGAGGGAATCGAAACGCCAGCAATTGAAAGATGTCCTATCATTTACCATATAAATCAACCAAATGTAGGTAAATACACCATTTTAACGTGGATGCTGCACAAAGGGTATGTAAATTGGATCATTTCTCTGGGCAAGATCCTCACCTCGGCTCGTTGGACCTGTTGTTCCAACTGACTTTGCACTTCCTGGAGACCCACGAGACATCGTGGGGGCACACCAGTTGCGGTTGGGGCTTTTTGTTGAGGTAAAAACATGGAATTTGTGCATGGTGTCTTGTGAATATTTGTGAATTAGGGCTGTAAAGCAATGTGTGTATTGTAACTCCCCATGTAGATAACATCGCGAATCAATCCATGAATGCATATTGCTCCCTTGCTGGGGACAAACTCAAAACACACATGTCTGGAGAGCATCCTGAATCCTTAAGATTGGCTAACTGCACATCATGTAGCATGTATCCATACATGAATGTGCCAAAACACAAAGGATTGCAAAAAATCTATCGCTCTCTCCATCATCAAATCACCCTGCCATTAACCCCCAGGAATTGCACAGATGCTCCTGCTGTCCCTGGAGGGCATTTGCCAGTTCTTCTTCCAGCCTTTGAACCTTAGATTTCACCATCAGCCTTCATCGTTGCTGAAAAACACATCTATGTCATGTGTATATCACTTACTTAGCCAAAGGACTATTGAATAACAGTTTAATTAAACTTTATTTTCCTACTAAATATGGAACCTCCAAAAGTTCAAAGGTTAGCCATTGGCTGAGTCAGATCATATATAACTCTTGATTCTATCTGTTCATCTTATGCTTACAAAACCAATGGACATGTAGATCATGAAAAAGCGTATACAAATCAATATAACCTTCACTTTCCTATCTAAATGTATATATACCCTAGGGGCACGAGGTTCACCGGGAACTCCTGCCCCTAGGGGGTTTATATATATGAAGTTGGGGTGGGGTTGGGGTGGGGTGGGGTGGGGATGGTAACGTTCCTTGAACTTGCACACATGGTCGGTGCTACGCAACATCATGTTCCTTGCACTTGCACACATGGTCGGTGCTACGCAAGTCATGGGNTATATATATACACATTCACATGTGATCATGTGAGTGTAAATAAATAAATAAATACACACATATATATATATATACATATTAAATATATATATATATATATCTACTTGCATGTAGCCCTTCAAAGTTTAAAGCTTAGCCCATTGGCTCTGTGTGAGTTCGAGTTGGGCCAGGAGGTTGTGCCATAATGGCCACTAGAAAACTTGCAAGTCTAGATCTTTGTAAGACTTTACATGCACTATTGTATCTATTGTCTGGGTGGGATTCCTTTCCATAGATCCACAGGTTTGGTCTAGTGAAAACAAATTTATCCACAAGAATCTGGTCAGTCAAAGGCGCAAGGAGATAAAATTCTCAGAATACAGTATCAAGTATCATCATAATATCACTATACAGTATATGTCGCTTGGGAAGTAGATCACACAGTTCTTGATCCAAGAGCTGACTTCAAACTACAAATCTGATAGTCTAGTATATATATATATATACATACGCTTAATCCTGGCTCTCTGAGTTTGCACCCCTGTTGAAGATTGCTATCTACGGTCACCCGGCGAACCTCAGCTTGTAGTGCTGCATCTGCTTGCACGTCCTACCGACCGAGAGCTACGGCTTACTAGCAGCCCTACATCCATTTGCTGAGTAAAAACGACCATTCACTCACGGAGTAGTTTTTTACCTAAGCAAGATTCGGTGTCATGCAATTAGCAGTTGCATACATATCGGCAACATCCTATGACAGGCCTGGCTTAAGTGCTAGCTGAAGAGGGAACTGGTAACCCTTTCAGTAGCTTTCAACATCAAACAGCTTTTCCGAATCATTTTCCATTGAGGAACAGGGGTGAAAACATTTCATATCAGTGATTAGGATCGTTCCCCCCAGGGCCTTGGATTCATCAAGTTGCGCTGCATCTTGTTGCGACTGAACCTGGAGGAATGGTGGATATGTATACGTACCGTATGTCATCTCATAAATCCAACGACTTCTGACGTGTTTTTAAAATGTAGGAAATACAGCAATTAATATGGTGTAAAGGTTGGCAGCTGATCAACAACTCAACAACCACTGATTTGAACACTAGGCAGTTGGCCTCCAATCGTCGTTGCTGTTCCTTCAATTTCAGTTGGGGTTTCATTGGATCATCCTCCCCTCCACACCATTTCGCTGTGAGCGGTCTGCATATGAATGATAGTTGAATTTTTGCGTGTATATACTGTATATACTGTGTAAATATATATATATATATATGTGCGCGTGTTGATTTCATGTCACCGTCCCTGAACTCCTCATGTAGTTGGCTCTTGGTGCTTGAAAGCTCCTCTTCCTGAGTCAATCAACTGTCATTAACAAACAGAACCCAGCAGTTTGGTGGCCCAAAATTTGGGCACCCTAACATTCATATAGTGTATCCCCTTCACATGAGCAAAAATAACATATGAATGAACGCTCAAAGCTATCTTTTGAATAAACTTGGGGTGATGTGAGAGACTTCATTTCGGGGAATTCTCTGATTGACATGGTCCAACCTTGTTGTCGAGGTCCATCTCCAACTGTTCAACCTTGAATCCCAGGTTGCAAACGAACAGGAACTGTCTTTGACTTGTTTGTTTGCTCCTTGGTGGCTTGGCTAAAACACACCAATTAGAGATTCACGCTCCCTGGGAGCCACACATACCGCTGCAAAGCTTGTAAGCCAGCCACATGAGTGCGTCCAGCCTGGTGGCTACACGTATTGCATCTTCCAAAAAACCAAACACTCTTTTTCTCTCTTCGGTGCCATCACTGCTGTTCCAGCTTGTACTAGCAAACGTTACTAAAATCTACAATGATTTTCTGTCCATCATTGCAATGTAAGAATCCATCTTTTTCCAACAAGGCGTACTTGCTTCACTATCTCACGACTTTTTGACGAGTTCTTCGACCTGGTCCCCTTGTGCGCGGATCAGCATCTTGATCTGTGGTAAACTTGCCACAAAAACATCTTGTCCCAACCTCTAGCCAAAAGCGTTTGACAGCCGGCAAAGGGACAAACTGAAAGGCTGCAAAACTTTCCAACAATGACCCAAAAAACCCGTGCAATCGCTTCCCAAAAGATACAGTATGAGGATTTATATGGTTGTTTCATCCACTACTTGGTTTTCAAAATGACAAAAGTTTGGAGTTGGCACCTGTGATTTAGCCACAATGTGTGGCTACTATTGCAAGGACTTAGCTACCATCTCTCCCCTCAATTCCAAACTGGTCAAAGGCCAGAACTCAGGGGCTTGACGAATGCCCCATTGATGCAAGGCCTTGGGAGGTTCAGGGCAATATCTGAAGATGCAATGGGCAGTCTATCATATATCATCATATATCTCAGCGATATCATATGATTGTATAATTATATATGTTCAAAAGCATGCCCATCTCAGTCTGAGACTTTGATGAGATGTTTTTCAGAGTTCAATTGGAACGCCAATTTGGCATGTCAAATATCCAGTGAACATGCTTTGCATATACAAACCCTTGAGTACAGCAAACCGTAAACCGTAAACCAACCGAAAACTCTTTCCATAACCATGAACCGTTGTTTTTTCATGGGAGACTGCTTTTTTAAGTCATCGAACCCACACGTCTGCCGACTGGGAAAAGGCTACACCAAGAGCTGGCCCACTTAAGCAAAATGCAAGTCATCTTCATAAAATGCATAATCGCTTCATGTGAAATTGAAGATCCATTTTGTCAATAGCAATGTCATGTGCCCATGCGGAACCACCCAGTGGTCAGGTGAGGCACGGCTAGCAAGCCATCTGGAGGCGTCGAAGGACGAGGTGCTAAGGGTGTAGCCTTGGTTTGGATCAGTTGTCAAATGCAGCTCGAAACAACTGACTATTCCTTGGGTGGATCTGGTATCATCAACCACCATCTACACTGAATCTAATTACACTTATATATTATCTTATATGTATACATACATATATAATTATATATATATATACATATATATACATATACGTATATGTATATATCTACTGTATATGATTTTGCTATGTGACACCTGCCATCCTTTCACCCAAACACAAAAGCACAACTGCATCATTGTGCATCTGAGATACGGCAGCAGGTTCGGGCCTGATATCTGCTGGTCCAGTCTCCCGAGAAAACAACTCTACATTGCTAGGTCCGGGCACGCTCCTTGTGTCCCCTGCCCCCATGGTATGGCCCCACCAAAATGTTTGGGGTGGCATTGCTGTTGGGAAATGATGTCTCTATGCACATGCATTTTATCATCATTTAATTTCTTCAAATCAATGAAATGGTAGTAAAAGGTGATAAAGGCATTGGGGTGCTCCCCCACCCAATAACCCTCCCGCAGCCAGGAACTGCGGCCATCAGGAAGATCGCATTTCCCAAAAGGGAATCCCAACATTCAATGCCCATTTCCATCGTCTTTAGTTTCTGTGGGACTATTCCGAGGTAGAAATCCATTCTGATTCACCTTTAAAAGGCTTCTTTTGGGGTCAAAAACTTTAGGACATCAGAATATTTGAATGTAAAATGAAAAACTTATACCATTGGACCATACTAAAATCTAGTAAGATGCACTCAATATCTCAAGTCTTCAGTAGCCACCCAAAAGGTACCCACTTGGGTCATCCAACGGTCTCGCTGACCGTTGCCTCGCCTCCGGGAGGGTTGAGCAACACTTCACGCTTAAAGTGGAATATCGGGATATCTGAATTGAAAAAAAGATGATTTTTCAATCAAAATTGGAGCCTTAGGATTCTAAGAATCATGATTGATCGTTCAAACGTCCTTTCAAGTTTTTTGGAGTGACTTTGAAAGTTACAAAGCCGTGAGGTCTTTTGAACCTTTACATCCTGCAGTCATGCTGCTGTTCAAAACAGCTTGAAATTGTGATGCCATTTCTTTGCATGCTTCAACAGCCTGGCAGGAAAAAAACACAAATTCTATCAAATTCTCCTGAACACATGCGCTCACATCATGAAACATGACGTGGTTGGCATCAAAACCAACCTAGCCCCTAGCCCCTTCACTTTAGTCAGACTTGCTGTTCCGCAACACCAAAAATCTCCCACCAAACCTCTTGACGTTGTAGTTCTTCCTGTTGTTGCCGCAATTGCCGCAATTCTAAATCATGTAATCTTTGTTCTTCCAGAAGCTCCTTTGGCGCGGCACTGATTGTCTCACCGTGGTTGGAAGTAGGGCATCAGCCTCCCCGCAAATACGTTGGTGTTGAGAAGGGGTTTTCACATCTCATCTTCTGAGTCATCCGATCATGCATTCATGTTCATATACCATAGAATTATACGAGTATGTAATCACATTAATTTCATTTTTCTATTGTAACATTTTTTCAAGCTTGATAAACATGTAGGAAAATATTGGCGAAAACAGAGACCTTGTTCCTTTTCCCATCACTAGCCGACAGTTTTTTGGTGGATTCACGTTTTGCGTGAAATCTTCGGATCCTGCTTTCTGCGCTCCTGTGCCTCGGCATCCAGTCAGAAGGGTTTACTCATCAACGAGTGCCGTGGTTCAACAGGAACGTCCAATTAAAGGAACTCACAGCTTGCTCACCGAAATGAAGGGGTTCGAGGTCAGCCCCAGCCCATCCCAGCCCCATGTTTTACCCAAAATGAACTCATTGCTTTCAATCTGCCCATTTCTTCGAGTCTTAGGTGCTTTGAACGGGCCACTGAGCTGCAGCAATCCTTAACATCTAAATCAAACTGATCCATGCACCCAGTGCCACGTCCGGAAGGACCTCGAGTTGATCTCGCAAACTGCGTGCTTGCCTTGAATTCTGCAGGATGTGGCAAAAATTAGTGAGGGACATGAGGATGCAAGGAATGTGGCACACAGTCAGGATCAATTCAGGATGTCTAAACTATCATAGTAATCATTGGCTAACCAAAGCTAAGCTCATAAACACATATCAAGACAACAAAACATGAAATCAAACACACTGG
>DF239852.1:0-23948 GCA_000507305.1 Breviolum minutum Mf 1.05b.01
GTAGTAGTAGAAGTAGTAGTACTAGTAGTAGTAGTAGTAGTAGTAGTAGCTAGTAGTAGTAACTAGTAGTAGTAACTAGTAGTAGTAACTAGTAGTAGCAGTAGTAGTAATAGTAGAAATAGTAATAAATAGAAGAGTAGTAACTAGTAGTAGTAAGTAGTAGTAGTAGTAGAAGTAGTAGTAGTAGTAGTAGTAGTTGTTGTTGTAGCAATAAGTAGTAGTAGGAAATAGTAGTAGTAGTAGTAGTAGTAGTAGTAGTGGAAGTACTAGTAGTAGTAAGTAAGTAAGTAAGTAAGTAAGTAAGTAAGTAAGTTAGTAGTTGTGTTAATAGTAGTAGTAGTAGTAGTAGTAGTAGTCGTAGTAGTAGTAGTAGTAGAAGAAATAGTAGTAGTAGTAGTAGTAGCAGCAGTAGCAGTAGTAGTCGAAGGAACTTTAAATAGCAAACTTCCGACAATATGGAGAGTTGAAAAGCAGATGAGACAGAGTAGTGGGGGGGACTGATGTAGGGTTCGCTGTCACGATTTTCCCACAATATATTTCATCACTAATAAGGGCATTTTTCACCCCAAATCATGTAAAAAATCTTCTTAACATTCTTATTCCCATATCGTGACTATCAACCCTACATCAGTCCCCCTCATAAAATTTAGGTTAGTAAAAAACATTACCCCATCAATCACTCCACTAACTGGCGGAGGTCAAGACCTTAGAATTTTCGTCATCAACCTCCTCAGTGAGGAGGCGCCATATGGGAATGAAGGGGTATGAAGTTGCCGAGTGGTCTTCAGACTTTGATTTTCCATTGGAAGGACATACATTTGAACACACAGATTTTTTGGTGGCATCCTTGAGCAGATTTTTTTCCATCCTTGAGCAATTCGTGCTCAAGTATTCTTGTGAGTTGCTCTTCTCTCTTTTGATTTGAGAGATGTTGTTCTTGGTGAAGCGCACTGATGGCATTTTGGTGAAATGCTGTCGTCCTTTGGAAGTCATCACCCTTGCCAGTCTTGAGACTGACCCCATTGTTGCCATCACTGCTGGAGATTTGGACGGAGTGACCATTGACCAAATGGATGGAATGCTTCGTTGCTTGCGTGTTTGGACAAGTGCCAAGAAAGCAGGAAAAGCACGCTTTGTCAATCACATCACTGGAACTTGGGATGAGATTACGGGCATGGGGATGAGGCACGATGGAGTGCCAGACCTTTACCCCATGGGAGCACCAAAGGTCTTTCTTCCCCAGACTGACAATGGCATCGTTCCTGTGCCCTGTCATTCTGGGCAGGTTTTCACGTTGTCCTTCATTCGTGGTTTGACGCCTTGCCCTTTGACTTCTGAAATGCTTCGGTGTTTGACAGTGGATGAGTTGAAGCACTTTGACAACAACATCGCACCTCGCCCACAGAAAATGGGTGTCAAAGACAAGGACGGTGTGATTGTCCGTGTCATTGATGGTTTCGAGCAGATGGATGGCGCTGTTGCCATCCCCCTTGTCAATGTTCCGGAGAGCGAAACAGAAGAAGAAACCAATGAAGAGAGTGATGTGGACAACGACCAGAAGGTCATGACTATTCAGGACTTCTTGGACATTGAAGACCCTGAGAATGCTTGCCCAGATGAAGATGATACTGCTTTGTTCTTTCCGTCGTTTCTTCGTGTTTTTGAAGATGAAGCATCGCTATCTGTCAAGGTGTTGGTTCAGGGGACGCTTCTTTTTGCTGTTCCAATGTCGCCCATTGCAACCGTGGAAGACACGAAGACCAGAATTGCGCAGACCATCAACTCCTTGCAGGGTCATCTCAAGATGCCCGTTGCTTCTGATGACTTTGTGCTCAAGGTGAGTGGTCTTGCTATGTCTGATGATGCCGAGTTGACCACTTTTGCTATGGAGGGCAACACCGAGTTGCGCATCGCTATGGAGTTTCGCACTCGTGGGGGTGGCAAGACTTTGGCCACTAAAAAGTCTGGCATCACAAAGCAGGCCATTTTGTTGGAGAAGCAGAAGGCAGTTCTCGCGAAGATGAAGGAAGTCAATATCGCCAAGATGGTGGTTGAAAAGCAGATCATTGAATCTGCCGGCAATGTATTGTCCCAGCTCTATGTCCAAGCAGAGCGCGACGGTGAGGCATCTTTTCAGTATCTTCTTCAGAAAATCAGTGCAAGGAACCTTGGAGACAAGGATGCGTCAGCAGTCATGGATGCAACAAGGGCATCTCACTCAGATGTCAGAATTGCCAACCTTGCCAATTTGATGCTCCGTGATACATTCCCAAGTCTTTATGGTCTCTATGATGAGGTCAATACCATGGTCGAGAGCGCTGAATTATCCTATGAATACATCCTGACATGTGCCTTTGCAAAGGAAGACATGACTGTGAATTGGACAAAGTTGAGGAAGGCAATTGAAATTGAGCGTGCTCGTCGTGCTCCTCCTGCTGTGATTGCAAATGTGGCAACCGCAGATGGGGGTAATGACATGGATTTGTAGATGCTTCATGTGCCGTGCAGTGCTCC
This sequence comes from Breviolum minutum Mf 1.05b.01, assembly GCA_000507305.1. Classification (NCBI taxonomy): domain Eukaryota; class Dinophyceae; order Suessiales; family Symbiodiniaceae; genus Breviolum; species Breviolum minutum. The sequence goes on from DF239852.1 coordinate 2,515, forward strand.
CACGAAACTGTGGTCAAATCCAGTCAGAATTGTGTTGTATCCACTCGGATTTGTGTTGTATCCACTCGGATTTGTGTTGTATCCAGTCGGATTTGTGATTTGGAACTGTATCCATCCAGATTTGTTCCGTATCCAGTTGGACTTGTGATTTGCCACTGAAGAGTTTCAAGCACAGAAGGGAGGGAATGCACTTTTTTTGCCGTGGCCATTACTGGCAAGTGTGCACGACGCACATACCACTGCATCAGTCCAGTGAAAAATTGCATTTCAAATCTGCATTTTTTATTGACAACTTCGTTTTTCACAGTTGTTCTCACATTGTCTTCTTCCAATGACAGGTTGATGACGAGACCTACCCGCTGTGGAAACCCAGACATGGTCAGTAGTCTTCAAAGTTTGATTTTCTGGTGGTGATTTCAATCAGAGACTAGACAACATGACGAACCGACCTTCAAAGTTTGACTTCGTGGCGCTGTCATTTTAAAGATGTGTTTTTTTAAGGGAGTAGTTATAGAGACATATCTATTTACATGACATGTCCATATACCCCCATATACATATATATATATTACCCGTCCCTTTGTTTGTCCTGCTTGTCAGAAGGGTTGCACAAAACCGCAACGTCCGGAGACCTTTTTTTGGGAGAGCAAACACTAGTAGAAGTAGCAGTTGTCTTGCCGTTCAAGCATCAGGGGAGCAATATATAGAGATATATCTAACTAGTATCTAACCTACTAACTAGTTTAGTGGCAGGTGCAATATTTTACTTGGCAGGCAATGCGTGCACCTTGCATACACCAACACATACAAATCCACACACAAACAACGCACTGAAAACACACAGCGTGCTCACCACATCGTGCACACACAAGCGCGAAAAAATTATGGCAAATAGTTGCCATAAACTTTTCAAACAATAATCAACGCATCATTTAAGTCCTTCTTGTATTTTCTGTTGTCAGGTTTTTCCTTTGGGGGTTCGTCGCTACTCTCTTGCAACTTCTTTAGTTCCTCGCGCTCTGCCTTTTTCTTGTAATAACTTTTTCTCTTCGTTTGTCTCCTCGCTTCTTGGTATTCCGGTGAGTTTTTCATTTTCTGGTAGAACAATCTTTGATACAAAGACATCTGTTCTCTGATTTCTTCAATGGTCAGGTCTTCAGGTTTTTTACTTGACATAATTATTAGTATAATATATATAACTATATGTCTTTAAATACTTATTGTAGTTTTGTTTTTTCTTGGACTAAGTCTTCTATTTAAAGAAATAACTTNTAATTACTTGTATAATATGTATATATATATAAATAACTATATGTCTTTAAATACTTATTGTAGTTTTGTTTTTTCTTGGACTTAATCTTCTATTTAAAGAAATAACCTTATTATTATGTAATTATATGTATGACCAAAAAGTTAATCCAGAAAAATATTAATATACTAAACTCCATAAGAGATAGAAACAGAAACAGGGTACCAACATCAATACTACAGAAGATGAACAACATCATCAGTCTTTATGAAGACCGGAAGATTACTCAACTAACCACAGCAGAAAATCTCATCAACGGCATCGCAACCAACAATAAGAAACAACGCACAAAGGGACTGAAGCAATATGAGAAAGCCGTAGAGAAATATGAAAATACAGAACCAATAAGTGAACGAATGAGGGCAACAGCAGAAAAGGCAAGAGAAGGCAAAGTAGTAAAGAAAGTAAAAGTAAGACTAACGGGAAAGACAAAAGCGTCACTAGCATCAAGATTAGTAAGAATAGCACGCAAAAGAGGAATAGGTAATAAAAGGAAATCATATTCAGTGGAGTATATGCTCTACTCTACTGACATCATAGGAGAAATCAAGAGGGGCAAAAAAATCAATGGTCTCACTTACTACCCCATGTTTTCCAGAGGTCAGAGTAGAGTTGCTAATCTGAAAGTGGATGCCTTCATAGAAACACTAGTCAAGAGAACCGTCACTAAGCAGTTTGAAAAACCTTTGTTTAGAAAAGTGATGATGTTCTTAACAACTGACTTGCGGTTAAGGGACATGATGCCAGACATGATAGACTACATAGACGCTATTCAAATTCTAAAAGTCATTGAAGTAGACGATGATGGTAAGGACTATGACATAGAAGAGGAGGGTCTAAAGGACACCACTAACATATCAATCTACAATTTTTATCATCAAACACTGATAGATACTGAGCGTGAAACTGTCAAAGAAGCAATCCAAAACAACAACTATAGAGACAATGAATGTTGGATATTTTTTTACTAGAAACATACGAAGGCACTAAACTAATGGAAGAAAAAAGAGGAAGTCTAGCGAAGACACTATCAAGGAAAAAAATACTAGAACTTCTAAACGCTACTGAGGAAGAAATCCACGAATACGGCATATCAATTAATGCTATGAAAAAGGTCTTTCACTTTTTCAATCTACCAGTTAAACTTTACGTTACGACTATCGGAGTCAGTTGATTTTTCAATACATACCTGACGGATACAAGCACAATAGGAAAATAATTTTTACAGCATTGGTTAAAAACAATCACATCTACCCCATCAATGCCAATCACGATAGATTAAGTCATTTGGATGGCGAAAAAGAATGTTTAGACATCAAAGTATCCACAAATTTTCATATCACCGATAGGACTGAACCCCCGAAGTATAAGATGTTCTCTCATATAGATGAGTTACTGAAACTCACTGACCAAGACGAATACTACCTAATCCACAAAAAAAACAATCTGACAGAAGTCCTTTATCAATTCAAGAAGGCGGGCTATGAACCTCTTCATTAGATACAGGGCGGGTAGAATATCGGAGTTGAAAATCAAATTCACTTACAAGAGTGCAGACACCAAAAAGGTAGTAAGAAGAAAGGCGCAACCATACAACATTCCAACGAAAACTCTCGAAGAAGACGCGAGGAACGAGCCTCGCGTGCTACGCGACAGGACAGTTAGTTACATAATATCTACTGACACTTTAGAAAGAGACATAGCAACTGTGTATAGATCTTTATCAAAGGACACTTTAGAAAGAGACATAGCAACTGACACAGAAGATAAGTACAACAGAATAGCAGAGGTGATGTTCAACTTCAATAAGAAGTTGTTTTCGTCAAGTCATATGTCTCAATATGATGATGTTGATATAGAAATACTGGATGAATGCAGGACAGTAGTCCCACTGGGATATTTAGAAAAAACCGTTGAATACAAAAATCTAGTGGAGATAGATAGATGCAAAGCATTCACGTGGGCATTCAATCAGATAACCAAGATACCCATCTTCAACCCCTTTGATAGTTGGAAGGACTGGGATGGAACACTTGATATAAACAAACTTTCTTCGTTAACACTGTATAAAGTAGAGGTCTCAAAAGGCAACATGTTGTTCAACAAAAAAAATAATATTATTTATGGCAAATTCTTGAGAAAGATGGACTTATCCAACATAAACATCATTTACTACAAACAACCTTCGTACATACACAAGGTCAATTACAAAGGTATCGTGGATGAACTTTGGAAAACGCAACTGGGATGCAACGAGAATGACGACAAGCAGATTAAAAAGAAAATTGACAATATCAACTTCGGTATGCTAGAAAAATCTAACAACACAGCACAAAGGAGCGTCGTCTTCAACTCATTGAAGGAGCCGTGTCATTATCAAAGGAAATATGGAGGAAGGATATACGCACTAGAAGAAGAAATAAGGAGAACAAAAAGATTAGATTGGGATTCGGATGATGAAGAAGAATATGAAGAAGAAGAAGAAGAAGACTATAATGATGAACCAAAATTTGGTGAAACATACTATGTCTTAAACACAACTGACAGGCAAAAATTAGTAAATGGATTTCGTTATATAAAAGAGTTGCTTCTTCAATATCATAACTTTGCGATGTATGAAGCATATACTAAGTTGGTAGCAAATAATGTTAAAGTCTATGGTGTCAAGAGTGATGCCTTTAGCATTCACCAAGACGACTTGACAAGAGTAACAGGAAAACCTAATCATTTCATAAAAACATTGAGGGAGGGCATTTTGAATTTTGAAAGTGCCATTGGAAATTGGAGAGTATCAACTTCACGTATCAACTATCCAACTGAAAAATACACATTTAGATACAACAAGTTCATCCAAATACAAAATCAAGAAAATGAACCTCTAGATGTAGTAAATGAATGGGACACTGAAACGATATGTAAGCAAATCATTCCAAACAGTCCGTGCGTCATCCGCGCTAAATACCCCGGAAGTGGGAAATCATTCATAGGTACTTACTTCAAAAATTTGGGTTACAATGTTCTTACGGTAGTTCCTCATAACAGATTAAGTCAAGAGATAGAGGGCAAAGCAACCACACTAAATATGTTTTTTAGCATTCCAGTTAATAAGGGCGATGACTTGCCGTGTTTTGACCATAGTGCTTATGATGTCATTTTCTTTGATGAAATTTTCATGTCAAACATCTACATATACAATAAGATAAGGCAGTTTGTTAAAAACAATCCGGATAAGATCATAATAGGAGCAAGAGACACGAAACAACTTCAGCCGATAAATGACCTTACTAACACACAACCACATGACCAATACGCCGACATGTGTATAGATAAGATTTTTAAGTACAGTGTGTATCTTAAGATTTCCAAAAGGGTAAGTGATGATGAGCAAAGAAAAAAAGTAGATGATGCTTATACTGACATGTGGATTAAAGAAATGCCAGTGGATAAATGGGTCCAAAAACACGCTAGATACACCAGTGAGATAAACCCACATCATATGAACATAGCATACACCAACATCAGATGTAAGAGTGTATCGGATGAAGTCAAGAAAAAATTAGGTAAAAAAGGTTTATACGAGGTTGGTGAGGAAATCATATGTGGATTGTATTTAAGGGATGGTGATGCAAAGTTTAATGCAAATATACGTTACAAAATTTTATATATAAACTCAAGGCACATCGTCATAGAAAACATAAAAGACAAGAAACAATACACACTGACAGAGGAACTTTTAAACAAACACTTCAGATACGGATACTGTGCCACATGTCATTCTTGTCAAGGGGCATCCATTAACAATAGCATAACCATCCATGAGTGGAACAAAAGTTACTCAGTGTCTAGGGAGTGGATTTAGACAGCATACACGAGAGCCAGAGATTTTAACAAAGTAGCATTTTTTAAAAACGAAAAGGCAAATGAGAAAATGGAAAAAGAACTACTGATAAACTACTTGAAGAACAAGATAGATGGATACAAAAAACTGGATATGAAAGCAGGGAGGGTGTTGAATGAAACTAACTATGTTGATGTGAATTTCTGTATGGAAAGACTTAAGGGCACTTGTCAAAAATGCGGTGGTGATTTCCATATAGAAATTAAGAAGGGAACACTGAGTAGCAACTTTACTTGTCAAAGGGTTGATAACGACTTCTCGCATACTAAGGATAATTGTGTTGCTTTTTGTTGCTTTTGTAATTGTTCTTCTAAATATGTTTTCTTTTGTTTATTAATATGTCTGATAAACAAAAGATTATAAATGATATTTATTTTGACCGTTCAGGTTATGGTTCAAAGGCAACGACTTTAAAAGATGCTAGACAAAAAGATAAGTCAATCACTATGGATGATGTCAATGAATTTTTGAGAAAAATGTTGAAATCAAAAGGAAACCAAGGGGCACTAACAGTTTCGTAGCGCCACATAACAATCACACGTACCAGATAGATTTGTTTTTCATATCTAAAGATGATATAGAAACGACTCAAAAGGTTAGAGCAGGTCTAGTCTGTATAGATGTCTTAAGTAAGTATGCGGTAGTAGTTCCCATTAAAAGTAAAGAAACTACTGATGTAGTCAGTGGCACTATGGAAGCATTACAGAAGATGGGGGCAAAACCGAAAATGATATACACCGACGATGAGAAAGCAATAGCGAGTAGTGATTTCAAACAATACGTAGAAGATGAAGGGATTGAGTTATATAGAACTAGAGGTCATCCGGCGTTTAGCGAAAGATTCATCAGAACCTTCAAGGATAAACTTTTCAAACGAGTAACGAGTAGAGACGGACGAAAAGAAAGGAAAAGAAAATATACAATGGACTGACTATATTCTCGAGATAATGCTCACCTACAACAATAAAGACGTACACTCTGCAACCGGACAGACGCCAAATGAGGCAAGAAAGAAAAAAAATGAATACAAGTCAGTCTTAAACGTATCAGTAAAAGCAAAGAAAGAAAAAATGTATCCTGAACTAAATGTAGGAGATAAAGTAAAAATCTTAAGAAAGAAAGCAAAAATAGAAAAAGAAAGGACATCACACTTTTTAAAAGGTGAATATGTAGTAGAAGAGATAACTATGAAGTTAAAACAAAAATACTACAAACTGACAGACTATCCAAGACCACTGATGAGACATGATAAAGTAAAAGTGTAACTATCTTTGATATTTAATATCTATATATGTTAAATTTACTTTCCATTGACTTAATGCGTTCTTTTATGGTAGGCTTGTTCCAGAGTAAATTTTTTGACCATGCTCCTGCTGTTGTTAAATCATTCCAGTTCTGATTAGGTTTGTGTCTTGCTATGTAGTTTTTCTTCCTTTCTTCATCCTTATGCTGGGTAAAGTCTGAGTAGCCTGTAGCTCCAAAACTCACCTTTTTACCTTCAACATAAGCATCATATTTTTTTTTAGGATTGCTTGATTTCTTTAATACTACTTATCTCATATTAATATCATTTAGATTTTTTCCTTGGGGTTGTCTTTGCACTACTTGCCGGTGTTGATTGTGGTGAGGTTGGTTGAGGACTTGTTGTTTGAGTTTGTCTTGATGAACCGCTACTAGATATTTCTATAACATCCGATGATGATGAGTTAATGGTCTGAGGTGGCGAACTATGAACACTAATAACTTCTGGGTTGTTTTGTTGCTCTTCTTCTGACGATTGATGAGGTGCGGTTATGAAATCAGCTATTGTATCACCTACTGTCATCGCAAGATTTGCCCCCATTAGTGAAGCATTTAAAGCAAACTCTGCTATTCTAATACCTCTTCTAACATTACCACTAACAAACCCTTCCTTATCTTCATCACCACTGTTAGGTGGAGTTTTTGGTTCATACTCCCTTATGAGATGTGAATTTACTTGTGTCTGTTTATCATTCATAAAGCTTTTGTTAAAACCCTTCAAAATGTATCTAGCATTTCAATCCATTTCGTTGAGGTCATCATATGTATCTGTTTCCTTATCACTTATTTGTATCGGTTGTGTTTGTGTGAAATTGTTTCTTATGTCTGGGTATTGTGTAGCCCTATCAACTTTTAACATGTCATCTTCCTTTACTGGCTCTAAATGTGAATACTTGAGATAATATAACATTTCATCATCATCAATGGTTTTCTTTAATCTTTTCAATCTGTTTTTTGACAAAGTCATTTTATTAATAATAATTAGATTTTATGATTAATAAAACTAATCTCTACTTCCTTTTGGCGTATTTCCGGTTTTTAAATTCATTAATCCTACTTTGTAAAAGTTGTTCTTCTATTCTTCTGTCCCATTCTCCGTTTATAATCATTGTCTGTGCTATATTGTTGTAGTGTTGCCAATTTGTTAAACCTCTACCTTTACCCTTTCTTCTCATGTTTTCCAAGGAAATTTCGGGTGATTGAACATCAACGCCTCGGAGATACAATTGAAATGCTAGTTCTTGTTCACTCCATCTTGAAATATTTGTTGAATAAGAAATGTTTTTCATTAGTTTGGTCGATTTTTTAGGTGGCTCTTCTCTTGTTGTTGCCATTTCCTCTGGAAAAAATTCTTCCTGTGCGGCCGCTACATCGTCTGTTGTTAAATCTATTTGTTCTGCTTGTCGCGATGGGATGGGTAAAGGTCGTGTCTTTCTTTGAATCGGTGTAGCTATACCTGAAAGAAAACTATCCAATGTTGGCATTTGTGATTGTCTTGATAGTTCCTGTGCATGTGCTCCTCCTGTTTGCTGTTGTCTTTCAGTTCGTCTTCTTTGATTTTCTGCTAATTCTGTCTGCATACCTGATGCTCTTAACGTGCCTCTTTCTGAACCGATAGAAATTGGTGTTGAACTGTCGGATGATGATGATGTTGCTGGTAACGATTGAAATCTATCAAGATTGAAAGTTGTTCCATTTCTTCTTGCATTTAGTCTTAACATCGTCTCTCTCATTTGTCTTTCTAAACTTCTATTCTGTTCTTCCTTAAGTATTTCCACATGGTCAGTCCCATCAAAGAAACTTCCCTGTGGGGTTTTCTTGAAAAACGTAGCGTCTCTGTTTGGCAAAGCCCCTGTCAGTTGTTCATTTTCTGATATTAAATTTGCTATTTCATCGTAGGTAGGGCGTCTTTTCAAACCATACTTGGCATAAGGGTTTATTAATTCTAATGTAGCCGTTGCCATAGATAAAAAATATATTATTGAGAAATTTATATTATCTATGTGAATTTCAACTTTTTGAGTTGGTCTATTCTATTTTTCATATGTTCCTGTGTTGCGTAAGGTAAGTTAGGTCGTGAAAGTTCATTGGTAAGTCTGTCCATTTCATTTTGATAGTTGGAACGCTTGTTGCTTTCCATCATGTCTTTCCGTAAACTCACCATTGCTTCACGGGCATTTCTTAACTTTAATTCTTTATGTAAGTCTTCTAGATAAGATGTATCTCGCATGTCAAACGGACTGTAATCTATCAATGATTTATGAAGGTGTGCTTTCGTCCCAGTTTTCTGGTTCTTCTTGTGATACTTGAACATTGTATAATTAATATTGAGAAATTATTTAATCGTAAACAACTGCCACGCAGTTCTTTAGGATTAGCTACGCTAATCGTAAACAATTGAGCCAGACTCACGAATTTCCAGAACAGACTCCGATATGAGATGCGTGAAAATTTCTTCAACTTCTTCGCCAGCAGGTAAGGGGGCTTCAGTTCCTTTCAATTTGAAAGTGATTAGGCTTCCCATCTTAGTATTAACGCCGGTGAAATTAACATCAGCCATTTTCTCAAATGACATTCCAATGATGAATTTGTTTTCACGATACTGCCGATAAGAAAATGACAAAGCATCTTGGTCAGGGTTCATATAATGGATGGCTCTCCTTAAATAATATAAAGTTTCTGCCATTGATTGACTTTCAAATTCAGGATATTTTTTTATTACCCAGTTGAATTTGCCAACTTAAATTTCTATTATAAACTTGAAATCCTTTCCCTTGTAAGTCTGGTGTTCCAGCATCTGCTTGTCATTAATACGAGCATTGATTTGATTATTGTAAAAAAAATAAATCTGTGATAAATATAATTGGCTGGTAAATACATTAAATCCCTAACTCCTTGCCTTGGAGTTCGGTATAATGTAATAAAAACACCAGTGAGTTTAGATGAAGATTTAACTTTGTTCATATTAATTTCTGTTCCAGCCTTGTTGAATGTCTGGGTGATCGTATGGTACATCGGGAAGACTAGTTTTAAACTAGACCCACCTAACAAGTGTGAAACAATATTGTTATTGACAGTGTTGTCTAAAGTTATTACTTCAGCCCTGATAATAACATTGTTCAATTCCCATTTCGTTGTAGTGTTGCCTTCAGCATCGACTCCAGCATTGTTTGTAAAAAAATAACCAAATTCATCATCTTGTCCTGCTACATTAGCACCAGTTGGAACTACAACGGGGTCTCCTTCACTAGGGACAATCGTGAATTCCAACTCTAAAGGTGCATATCGTAAAGGCAAGTAATAGTTAGATTCTAACAGACCACAGCACGGCTTATGACTAAACCTAGCTTTGCCATTAGCACCCGGAATACCTGTTAAACTATGACGGGTATATCGTTTATCTATTCTTCCCCAGTCATTTCTATCACCTTGTTTATTAACCGTGACGACACCCGGACCGACAGCACCACCCGGAGTTCCAGTTGCTCCATTAGTAGTATCTTGTAAAATTTTATCTAAACCATTAGCGTAATCGTGATAATCACTGTCCCAACGAGGATTAGCACTGTTTTCTATATCGTCCATGTCTCGGACATCTTTAGGTTTGAATGAATTATAAAATTCACAATGCCTGTTGTACTCTATAATATCCTGAACCAATTGACCCCCTACGGTCGCACGGTATCGCGACAGAAAGCCATGTAAGCCAGCCAATGGACGTAGGAACTTGGTTCTAGCAGTGTCAGTGTTTTGAATAGTAGCAAACATTCGGATTGAAGACAAATCTAAATAGGTATTATCATCACCACTTAAATAAAATCTAATGTTTTTGTTTCCAGCATTAGGGGCATACACATTACTACCGGGTGGAAAATAATTTACGAATCTCCTATCAGTGATGTACTGACTAGTTTCTGGCAAGCCAAAATTTAAACTATTTATCAGGGTATCATTTGATTCCGCAACTATATTGTCCATAACCTAAATATTTTGAATTTAGAAATTATTCTTTATTTTTGACTTTTTTATGAGATAATATACTTACATTTTTGTTCTTATTTTCTATATTTTTTAAATTCGTTAAATGATTATTTTCCAATTCTACCAATTCCTTTATAGAATTGTAATCTCTCGCGGGTTCATTCATTTCCTTGACAACTTTTTCATACCCTTGCTTGATTTTTGTCAATGACTTGTGCCATTCTGGTTGTTTATCATAGGTAATCTTCTTCCTAAACATTATTATTATAGTTGTTATTTTTATTTTCGAATTCTTTTTCCATTATTATCTTTAATCTGCTTTCGTTCGTTATAATTTCAAGCATCTTCTCCATTGCTACACGTCTTTGATGAAAGTCGTCAAATTTGTTTTTTGCCCTTTCTCTTTCATCTTTCATGAATTTGGAAATTTCTTCCTCTTGTTTAAAGCAATGATATACACGTCTATCAAGAGTTTTGGTGTCAAAAAATCTTAAGATGATATTTCCCATAAATAAATCTTTAAAACTATATATTTTGAAAACTGTTACAACTTTTTTAATTGATTTGGGTTTATCCCATTAGAAATTCTAGTGGATGGACTAATTCTAATCAACCCATTACCGGCAAAATGAGCAAACCCATTAGCAACCAATGGATTCGTATCGTTGAAGTCTGATGTTAAAGCAAATCCATCTAGAATTGAAACAGGGTCGTTAGGATTTCTAAAATCTCTGTGTTTAGGGTCTTGCTTTCCTTTTCTTTCAGGCTTAACCGCTGGTGTGGCATGAGTTGTCGTTTGATATTTGTTTGGAAAGTTTTGGTCAAGTGTATTCGTTACGGCACTACCGAGGGAATGTCCAACGAGTCTTGATATTTCAGGTGATTGCTCTAACATTTTTATAGCGTCTTTGTATTTTCCGTATTTTCAGCATTTCTTGTTGGTAAATGGATTAAATCATCTAGGATATCTCGTGTTATTGAACCATCTTTTCCAGTCGTTCCACTAATGTAAAGTGTCTTTCCGACTTTATAAAGTCCAGAAGGACTATCGTAAGCATTTTTAAAACCTTGACGGTCTTCTAACATTTCTTTGTTTCCTAGATGTTTTACTTCCGAATAAAGTGTAGCATTTCTTCTGTAATGATTTCCCTAGTTTCTCGCGAAGTTGTCCATTCTTTTGTTCATATTATTTTCTTTCTCTTTAGCATCTTTTATTAGCCTCGCATTTTTCATATCACCAAATTTTTTAGCTAACATATCAAAACTCGCCTTACCAATTCTTCTTGCAATTTCTTCTCTAGCAAACAAGTCTTCTGTTGTCCTACCTGCTATTATCCTTCCTAAAGCCTCTTCTGCTATTTCCCTTCCTGCTATTCTTCCTATTCCTCCTAAAATTCCTATCATTTATATTTAAATAGATTATAAAATATTTTCTATCATTAAATATATTTTCATGAACAGTAGATTAACATATAAAAAAAAGTTTTACTGACAGCACTTATAGATTACCACAGTCTCGTTTGTCATCTGACTTTATAATCGAACTTAATGAGAACATGGAATGCCCACAAGGGACGAGATTGTTTATCACAGAAGTTAGTATTCCAGCGGTTTGGAAAACGACAGAGGTAGGCTTTTATGAATACCTATATGTGATGGTTTATGATAATGCAGATACATTCGTAAAAAACTTTAGGATATATTGAGGTAATAAAATTTATTTTGCCGAACAGTTGTCCTTTGACATCCATGTGGTCTTAATAGCAATACAGAAGATTTAAATACGGGTGCTATTTTCAATTATGCCTATAGTAGCGCAACACGAACAGTTGAATTTAGAATCAAGGATGGACTGAATTACAAAGTCAAAATTCCAACAGATGTCGAATTAAGCAACTATGTGAACGGAACATGGAATACCACTCAAGCAAATTATGACAACAGAAGCCCAACATCAATTAACTATTTGTTGAGTAATTATGTTGCTACATCTCCATTGACCACTTGGACATCTTCTTATTTGAATTTAGTTCCATTCCATGCGGTTTATATCAACAGTCCTGATTTGACAGACCGTCATTACAACAGTCCGGCTAGTTAGTCAAGTTCAACCATCAGAAAAGTATTGGTTGATAGCCAGTTGGGTGGCATCATCAATGATAATTCTACTCCGCTACATTCAGACTATATCGATGTCTCTAACAAACATTTGAAACGCATTCAATTCAGAATTACGGACGACAAAAGCAACACACTGAACCTTTGTGACATCCCCGTTCAATTTAGTTTGGTCTTTAAACATCCAACCTATTAAATAGTAAAAAATATTCTATAAATATTCCATATAGAACATTTTTCTACCATAATAATATGACAAATAATATTAAAGTTGTTGATATTCAAGAAGGCAAGCAAGATGAAAATGAAACAGTTGAAGTAATCCCAGAAGAAGTATAAAATGAAGCAGTCGTTGAACAACCAGTTGAACAACCAGATGAAATTGTTAGTGTCCCACCTGAACAAGAAAAACCTGAATCAAAAAGAAAGAACCACCAATCCCACTAGACCAACCTGTCAAACAAAATGTAAGGCAACAAGACAAACTAGTAAAGTGCCCCCAATGTGATAAACAAATGAAGTTAAAAAGTTGTAGATACAAACACGAACTCAATTGTAAAGGTAAATTAGAGGACATCCCCAGAAAACCCAAAGCAATGCCAAAACCAAAGGCACAACCCATAGAACAAGAAGAAGAAATAGAAGAAGTAATACAACAACAGAAACCAAAATTAACGCAACCTGTTAGTAATCAAATACTCAAACCCCAAACTCCAAACCTTGTTGATTTCGCAAGTCATTATCAGTTATTCCAAAATCAGTTCTTACAACAGAAAAAGGAAAAGTATAATGGTTTATGTCAGAATATGTTTGTATCAAGAAGTAAAAAAAGTTGAAAAATAAATATAATCTATAATATATGGCATTAAGTTTAGACGGTAATACTTCCTTTTTAGGAACTGAATTTATTAAATTGCTAAATACAGGTTCGTCTGATTTAGCGACTGTTGAATATGTTGATGAACAAGTGGCACAAGGTGGTGGTGGTGGAAATGTAGATTTAACAAATTACTATACTCAAACTGAAGTAGATACGCTACTAAATAATAAATTGAATGTCAATAACCCCCAAGATATAACAGGAAATTTAAGATTAGACCCAACAAATGGAAACAGTAAGATCATAATAAATGCGGTTAGTCCGCCAAATGCTACTGATGATTTTTATTGTAATGGTAATGGTCAATTTAATGGAACATTACGAGTGTCTATATTAACTTCCACCGGTGATGTTAATTGTGATGGAGTTAATGCTGATGTATTCAAATCAACTGTTATAACGAATGATACTATTTTGAAACATAATGAGATTGAATATATGAGATTTAATGTAGATGAAAAAACAATAAACTTATCTACAGATTTAGATTTACAAACATCAGAATTATTTTGTAATAACTTTAAAGGTAGTGATTCGAACGATGTAGTGTTCAACATAAACACTGATGAATTTTTACGATTTCAATTGAGTGATAATACTGTAAGAGTTCCCAAAACAAAATCATTTTTATCACGAAATATTTTTACTGATATAATAAGACCTTTGTCATTTTCTAATGACGTGGTAATAAATGGTGGTAATTCAACTAATGATGCTTATGAAGAGTATGTTAGATTAGATGCTTCAACAGAAAAAAAGTAAATATTAGAAAAGAAACAAAATTTGAAAATGCTATTCAATTAAATCAAGGTCAAAGTATTGAATGGACAATTGTTTTTATCAGAGAAGTTCAGGGAGCAACACGACCAGAGTTTGATTTAATTGTTAATGGTTCAACATCACATTGAAGATTATGGGTTAATGGTAGTATTAAACAAGCAAGAACAAATACTGTTATAGCGTGTAAAGTTTCAATAGATGCCGAGCAAGGTATAACAGTTTTCAATGGGCAAGAATTAAAATCAAATATAGTAAATAGTAATGGTAATAATAATACAGTTATTCAACGCAATGGTTCTACACTAATAACATTGAATTCATCTAGCCAAGTTCAATTATCAGGAGAGTTAAGTCTTCCAACTTCTAACACTCAATATATTGGAATTACTAATTGTAATATTAGACAAGGTGTAGCAGGAGACCCAGCAATTGTCTATTTTGATTTTAATTATGATGCATCAACAGGACAAAAAAGATTTTATATAGATAGTAATACTTTATTAAATTTAAGACCATTAACTACAACTATAAGTAATACATTAGAAGTTAATACAACAAATACAAATGGAGATAATACTTTAGGGCTTCAACGCAATAGTTCTCCATATGTGACTTTCAACACTAATAGAATTGATATAGACCAACCATTACATTTAGCAAACTCCCTTACTATTGAAACAGCAGATATACTAACAATGACACCAAGTTTAGAAGGAGGGATTAATATTTTTGATATTAGAAATTTACATCCAGTTGTTGATAATCCAATGATACGGTTTAGATGTGGAACAGGAGCAGGAGAAACAATTATTTGTCAAATGACAAATGACGGCGTTTCTTTTCAAAGAAATGTCATAGTAGGAACAGCAAATGAATTACGAACTAATGTGATAGATACAACCACTGAAAATGATTTAGTATTTAATAGAAATAATGTTCCATTTTTTGAACATTAGATAAATTTACAGAAGACACAGAAAGAAAAAGAAGCAATAATCTGTAGCAAAACAATTACGAGCAAATGGTAATATATTAGTTGGAAAAATTGAAATTAAACAAACTCCAGCCGTTATTCAATACGCGGATTTTACATTAGATGATACGAATAAAAGTATAATGAGATATTATGTAGGTAATTCAACAAATCCAAATTTACAAATATCACAGTATTTAGATGAACAAAGTCAACTTGTAAATGAAATTTCATTAAATAAAAATACTCAACGTAGTCAAACTTTTGATACAAATGAAACTGATACAAACAGTGATACTGATTTAGTTATTAAAAGGAACGGAACAGAGTTTATGAGGTTTCAAGCATCAGATTTTGCTATAAGAATGAATTATTCAGTAAAAAGCACTAATACATATATAGATAATCATAGACCAACAGCATTCGGTGTAGATACCTTTTTCTATGGAAATAACTCAACAGATAACGGTTATATAGAATATTTTAGATTTAATAGTAATATAACATGTGTTGATTTAGTTGAAACATCAGAAAAAAGATTGAAAGCTAATATTGAAGATGTTGATGAAGATTGTAGCAAGATAGTTAAGAAAGTTCATGTTAAAACTTATAATTTAAAAAGTGATGATAAAAAGAAAAATCCTATCGGTTTTAAAGCACAGGAAATAAAAGAAATACTACCAGAAAAATTTGAAGCAGTAGTTGATGAGGAAAATGAATTTATGGGAATAAATTACGGTAAGATGTCAGCAATTCTATGGAAAGCACTACAAGAGACATTAACTAAAGTTGAGCATTTAGAAGCATCGGTTTATGAATTACAGGAAGAATTCAAAGATAAGAAAAAACCAACTCCAAAGAGTCAAGCAAAATCAAAATCTAAAGCAAAAAATGTAGATTAATACATATAGAATGGGTAGTAGTGGTTCAAAGACTGAAGAAATAAATGATGTAAAAGCAGTTGAAGAGATGGATGAAAATGATTTGAGTAGTAAGGACAAACTTTTTAAGAAAGCAATTGTAGAGATATACGAGGAACTGAAGAAAGTAAAAGACCAAAAGAAAGACAAATTTATCTACACCCTTCCGAAAGTGGATTTATGTAATTGGAGTTTATTTTGATTAAATAATATGATAAAAAAAATATTATCAAATCTCATCGTCTATGACAATCTTTTTGTCAAATCTGATTGTAAACACTTCGTTAATATCAGACTTCATCAGATTTACAAACAAGAAACTGAAGCGTTCTTCAGTTGCCCTTTCGTATATTTCAAGAAAAGTATTTCTAGCATTGTTCATATTTTTATCATCTTTGATAAAGTTCCTTTTCAACAATAAGGCAGACAGTTCTTCAACCATCGTTAGTATTTCTTTGTAATTTCTCATCTTGAAAAAATACAGTTGTCTGGAATTGACACGTAAAATAGTGGATAAGGCGTTAAATGTCTGTGTTGAACTGATGACATTGACACCGAAATGCAAACCTCTGAAATACAAAGCATTCAACATACTATTGTGCTTTGAAAATCTAACACCATCGCAGAAATCATCAACGATTATCAATGTAGAAAATAATCTTTTGAAGTTATGGTCTTTTTGATACTGACTGATTTTGTACTGTTGTTCTAGTATCTCTTCTAAATCTTCTTTGTGAAATTCGTCAAAATATGTTTTTTCTTTTTTAGTATCAACCTTGAGGTGTTTTTCTATGTAATCTTTGACCGGATGCCAGACACTATCAACATGGATACTTGCACTGAAGATAAAAACACGAGAAAAACAATTCTTGTAAATATCTAGTATCATGTTTTGAAGCACTATTGATTTACCTGAGCCACTCGGTCCGACTACAATCTGTGAGAAAGGGATTCTCGGAGCTACATCATATTTAGATTGTTTAAATTCATATTCCTTCATCTTATGGGGTTTGATTATAGGCACAGTGCTTGAAGCACTATTACGAACTTCGTTCGGAACTGGGTTATTCATAATATAAATTATTTAGAAAAAAAATATATTTAACAATATTGTACATAAACTTCGTGAAGCATAGAATAGAGACAGGGAAGTGGCGTCAATCCCCATAAGCGGTTAATTCGTTTTCTGATTTCGTCTCCTATGCGATACAGATAAAAGTCTTACAGAAGCAAGCAATCAAGTGATACGGATACGCCGGAAACCCTTTTTGACCCCTATTGAATTCAACCTAACTGCGTCAGTTAGGTTCAATGAACTTCGTGAATTCGCTTTATTTCCCCGAGCATGATTCATAATCAAATGGTAAATAATTTTATCAAATAATTCTTATGACGATTGCAGAACTAGACATGTATATGACAACAATTAATGATGTAGAAAATAGAATTATTGATGACACTAAATTTCTAGTAGTTAAAGATAGTAAAATAAAAACATGTTGCTATGCTACATTAGAACTACTGAAATTAAGTCTAAAATTATTGAAAAGTAAATATAAATGCCTCCAAAAAGAAAGCATAACAAAGCAATTCCGGAGGAAGATGTCTTGAGCGATGATGAACCTAAAACAAAAACACTCACTAAAGAACAACGATGAACAAGCAAATTTATAGTAATAGATTGCCCACTTTGTCATGGAAAAATACAATTGAGAAATGAAATTGAAATCAACCGTAGAGGCATCAAATGCTCTTGCAATCCCTGTAGTTTTAAGATAAGTCGAAACGATAAAACCATGAACGCGTCACGCGATGACCAAGGAGAAATAAAACTAGATTGTGAAGACCACAGTATCTCGTTCAGTTTTAACAGACTGACTACTCCAGAAAGTGATGAAGAAAAAAAGAAATATGAAATGATAAGTGATGTGATGAGTACACGAAGTTGTTCGGAACAAAGTGTGAACACCCCGAGGAATAAACCATCTTCAAGTATGGAAGCCATGGATTGAACAATGTGTTTTAAACTATTTAAAGAGATATTTTTACATAATTTCAATTCAAACTTTTGAAAAGTTTTTGAAAAATATCTAGTTTTGTAATAAATCATGAGTATAGACAATGAAAATGTGAGTGCAACTAATTTAGAAGTTAGACGAACTTACTAATAAGTTGAATAGATGAAAAAAAATCTCAAATAGTTTTGGAGTTGTTGGAGAAGATGAGCAAAGCAAATGAAACTAAAACAGAATACAAACCTATGGATGAAACGACTTAAAAAAACAAAAGAGCAGTGTATGTAACAAAACTAATTAACAAAGAAATACGGCAACCCAAACAATCCACTTTAAATTTTTATAAGATAGATTATGATAAAGATCATGAAACTTATTCATAATAATATTTTTCTAATTATATCATTATGAATTTACTTGAGTTATTTAGTGGGACTGGTTCAGTTGGAAGAGTTGCTAAAGAGAAAGGTTTTAATGTTGTATCTTTGGATTTGAAAAACGCTGATATTAATTGCAGTATTTTGGAATGGGATTATAGACAGTATCCATCTGGGTATTTTATTTTTTTATGGGCAAGTCCTCCTTGTACTGAGAATAGTTGTGCTAAAACTACTGGGGTTAGGAAGATTGAAGAAGCAAATGAAATTGTAAAGAAAACTATTGAAATAATTAATTATTTGAACCCAAAATACTTTGTAATTGAAAATCCCTAAACTGGGTTATTGAAGAAGCAAGATTTTATGAAAGACTTTGACTATAAGGATGTTGATTATTGCAAATACGGATTTAGATACAGGAAAAGAACTAGGCTTTGGGGCAATATAAACTGGAAACCTAGACCCTTATGTTGTAAAGACTGTGGAAACATAATTGATGGAAAACATGTTGAAACTGCTCAACGCTTACCTAGTGGAAAAAAGTGTGAATGGAAAGAAATCTACGTGAAACATAAACAAGAAGATTTGTTTAAAATACCTGAAGATTTGATTAAGGAAATTTTGAAGGATTTAGTTTTAAAAGTATTTAAAGACATATGAACTATAAATATTAAGATGATGAAGGTTGAAGAAATTGACCTGGGAAATTTACCAAGCGATGTTGTTAGTAAAATAGCGTCGTTTATGGTGGGTAATCCTGAATATGTAAGATTGAAACACAATAAGGCACTGAAAAAGATCATAAGGAAGAAAATCACACCGCAATACACAAATGAAGACAGAGAAATATCCATATACGATGAAGATGTATATTCAAAAGGGGAACATAGCGAAATCACATGCCAATACAATGAAATTAGTTGTAAAAAAATGTAAGGTAAATTCGGACAAAAAACCTATCGTCTGATACAACACCTAAAAAAACAACATGAAAAAAATCAAAAACATCATTGATAGAGAAATGAAAGATTTAGAACAAAAAGGCACTATCAGAAGTCTTGAAATAATTTTAATCAGAAATTACAAAAATGGTAATTATTTTTGTCCTGACGGCAACAAAATGCAAATATACGAAAAAAAACTTGACGACATTGATAGTGAATTGCATAGTATCATTAGAAAAATAAATTATACAGAAGTTGATTTTCAAATAGACTATCGTGATGATGATACAGAAATTTCTTCTTACTTTCTTAAGGTGGAGTTTAATACCCAACTGTTTGAAAGAGTTTTTGATTAACCATTGGTACATTTATTTTAACTAATTAATTACTAGTATTTAGTCCAAAAAGTATTTAAAGACATATGACCTATATATATTAGGTTGAAATGGACAGGGCATACGAGAAAGAATACAAAGAGCAATTTAGAAACATGACACCTGAACAAATAGAATTCCATATCGGATTGGAAAAAGTAAGAAATGTAATGGAAGGATTTCCAAAAAAACCACGGAATAGAAAACATTAGAAAATTGATAAAGGAAGTGCAAGAAGAAAAAGAGCAAACAAAAAAATGAATACCTTGATACATTTGTTTTAACTAACTAATGTATCAATGTTATTTTCTAACCTAAATTCTATGAGGGGGACTGATGTAGGGTTCGCTGTCACGATATGGGAATAAGAATGTTAAGAAGATTTTTTACATGATTTGGGGTGAAAAATGCCCTTATTAGTGATGAAATATATTGTGGGAAAATCGTGACAGCGAACCCTACATCAGTCCCCCCCACTACTGACAGGCAGTCAAGTCGGAAGGAAGAAGGTGCACTAGCGCGAAAGTCCGAAGAATGAAGATACATCCGTGGCAAATGTTAGAGACGTCGCAAAATGCTGTGTTTTTTCAATGATTCGTGTGTCGGGTCAGTCGAAAAGTAGGCCTGTTAAAGCGGCGGGTGCGGAGGTAGGTGCTCAGAGGGGAAATCAAAAATTGCACGCCGCTGTGACGAAACGCGCATTTGGAAGTGAAAATGTACAAAACACGTCAGTTTCGGACCACTTTTTGAAGGGCTGATGTCGCAAAATTGCACGCTGCTGTGGCGATAATCGCGTTCACATGTCAAAATGTTAAACAAACAGAAGGTCCGGGAGCATTTTTTGAAGTTCAGATGTCCAAAAATTGCACGCCGCTGTGGCGATAAGCACATTCAGAAGTCAAAATGCTCAAAAACTGCAGGTCTGGGAGCTCTTTTTGAACTTTTGATGTCGAAAAATTGCACGCGGCTGTGGCGAGAAGCACATGTGGAAGTGAAAATGTACAAAACACCTCATGCTCGAAACATTTTTTGAAGTTCTCATGTCGAAAAATTGTGCTTCGCTGTGGAGAAAAGCGCATTTTGAAGTGAATGTACAAAACACATCAGCAGGGGACAGTTTTTTGAAGTTCTGATGTCGAAAAATTAGTCAGGTAGTAAGTTAGTCAATTAGTCAATCAGTCAGTTCGTCACTTACTCATTTTTTTTTAGCTAGTTAGTCAGTTAGTTAGTTAGTCAGTCAGTCAGTTAGTCAATTAGTCAGTCAGTCAGTTAGTCAAATAGTCAGTTAATCAATCAGTCAACCAATTGGTCAGTTAGTCAGCTAGCTAGTTAGTCAACTAGTCAGTTCGTCAGTTAGTCAATCAGTCAGTGAGTCATTTGGTCAGTTAGCTAGTTAGTTAGTTAGTTAGTTAAATAGAAAGTCAGTTAGTCAAGTAGTCAATTAGCAGTTAAACAGTTAGTCAGTCAGTCAGTAAAAGTCAATTAGGCAATTCGTCAGTTAATCATTCTATCAATCAGTTCGTCACTTACTCAGTTAGCTAGTTAGTCAGTTAGTTAGTTAGT